>VZRV01006661.1:202826-506426 GCA_013398115.1 Falcunculus frontatus
TTTTAAATATATAAATTATGTAATATTATAGAATAACATATATTATATATTATTTTAAAATATATAATATTTCTGTCTGTAACCCAGCTTCTGCTTATAGGAAGTGTGCTTTATGTACAAGAGAAGAAAAACTCTCTGCCTTGCATGCAGGATATAGATAAATACTATAAAAGTTAAGAAAATATTGAAGAGTTGAAAGTGATCATGTTGCCAAGAGATTATATGTTCCTTAAATATCTGCTTTACCTTCTTGTAATGAACCGTTTCTCTTCTCAGCTCCAGAAATGCCCTGTCTCTTGTTTCACAAAATATCAAGATCTTTCAGTGCTTGAATTGCCCAGTGGGTCTGGTATAGACCTTACTTTAACTGGGATGCAAATTATTTAACTGAGCATTTGAATAAGAGCTTTCTTGACTTGAATTTTTTTCAGAATCAGAGTTCTATGTCTTACTGCTGACTTGTCATAGAAACATAAACAAAGTATACTTATACAATAGATTGCAATTTAAATTGCTATTTCTTACAACATACTGAAGAGAGAGGTTTCATTCTATCACATCAGATGTATATTTTCTACACAATAGCATCTACACAATCAGGAAGATATAATATACATTATGTTTTCACCTACTCACATTTCATATTTTCACACTTAAGTTTTCAAACAAACTAAAGTGGAATTACAAGACCTTGAAAACAACGAAGTTATCTGTCCATTCTTATTTTTACATTTTTTAGATAACAGAAATAAAAACTGGAACAGTTATGGAGATAGTGTATTTGAAAGCTTAATGACACTGCCAATTAAAAAAAAAATTAAAACGGTATTAGATAGCTTTGTCAATTAAGCTCTCTTTAAGATAATTTAGAAGTGTTACAACCAAAGAGCTGCTTTGTCCTCAGTCATATTAACACTGTCAACACGTTTAAATTTTCCGAGTAATGCAAAAAAGTACACTCAAAATTACAGTATTTTTCCTCAAAATAAAAAATTATAATTAAAGCACTGTCTGTATTTTTGCCAAGGACAAATTGTAACAGAAACAGAGGCCATAATAGAATTGACGAAATAATTGATTACTGACAATTTTGTATATTGAGTATCACGATGTGATTCAAAATTAATCATTTTTAAGGTCTCTCTCTCACTCCATAGATGGGATTTAAGCAAGTGGAGAGCGACGGTATACCACAGCAAAATCTGTGTGCTGTGTAAGAGTCAGTGGTCAGCCCTGTCTCCATCCAGACAGTCCCCTTCTCTCTGAGACTGTGGATAACTATAATTTTTTTCTTGAGTTATGTGTTTGTCCTGCATCCGGGGGCAAACAGATTAAAAAAAAGATATGTGTATTTCTATAAAAAAAAAAACTTCCCCATACAAACAGCGCTTTCACCAGGGGCAGTACTAGCCCAAGCTATCATTACTGGTGAAGAACCCTGCTCTATGAATAATACATTTTTGAGGCCAGCTCACATCACAAAAATAGGTTGTTTCTGCTCATGAAAAGTCCACATCTAGCCTGACACAGGGCAAAAATCTGCTTCAGCCAGCTAGAGAGTGTGATTCTCCCATTGGAAACATGGTACTGGCAAGGCACTGGAAAGTAATTTTCAAGGGAAAAAGCCCCAACTGTCCTATTTTCTGAACAGCAAGAAAATGTAATCTTATAATATTAATTTTATCTTAATTTTCCAATGTATAATCATACATACAACTGATATCTTTAATGATATCTTCAAGTTATCTGAGTTACTGTTGAAGTGTAAGACGGAAACATGTATAGGACTTACTGACCTATTCTATATATTGGTTTATCTGAAGATATGCAGGTATCTGCAATACTATCACTTAAGTATCAATATTTATTTTTGAAACAGTACTGGGAGACTGAAAACACTAGCCCCTATTCAACAGTGATGAAAATAAATGGAATACAAAGCTTAGTGCTCTATTTTATATAAACCAAAATGCAAAGCACCTACGAAAAAGCAGCTGTCAGCCTATTGTTTTCCTGCTAATAATTTGACCAGTTTTCTTATGGTTTTTGTTTATTTGTTTCTTTGTTTGCTTTTCCATGGAAAGTGATCAGCTATGTAAAATGAAGAAAAAACTGAAACACCCTCTTTAATTTACATCTTTTTACTTGTAAAGTATCTACAGCTAAGACCAGCACTGATGTCTGAAACAGAATGTGAAACTGCTTAACGTACAGAACAGAACTCTATATAGTAGGTCTTCAGCTTTGGAATTTATTATGTAATTTGTCCAGACCAGAATTGTATAAATTTCACCTTTTTTATCATATCGGATTCTAAGCAGGATCATGAAAGGCCAGGCAAATGGTTTTGAGATTCTGGTATTTAGCATTTAGATCTAAAAGCAATATATTGCTATGCTAAGTGGTAGTTAATTTTATAGGTTTGCTTTTGGTTTTGTTTTTTTTTCTAAATTTTTGCAGGGGTGGGGGGTGGTTTTTTGGTTTTTTTTAAACAAAGATAACATAATCAATATGCTTAAATTTAAAACATAGTGGTTTTTAAAAAATCAAGGTTGACAGGAGACATAATGAGAAAATGTTGCATTCTACACTCTTTCGCTTGGTCTTTGCCATCTTTTCTGAGACTTTGGAGAAGTATCAATTCTTGTGAAAAATATCAGGATATAAACTCTAGTCTTTCACAAATGTATTAAATTATTCCTTTCAATTCCTGCTGCCCAGACAATAGGTGTGTTGTAATCTGGGTCTTAAAAGGGTAATAGCTGAGCGCTAACAATGGTTCTGGAGTTGAACTGAGCCCAGCAATCCAGGCATAGAGGTAGTAAAACAAATCATCCGAGGACCCTATTTTCTCTTCCTTCTTTTTATGTTATATGTCATAACTGATACACCGATGGTATTTGTCTCCTAGAAATGCGCATATTAACAAATCCCAACCTAAAGTAATTTTAGGACTAATTAAAAAGTTGACATTATTTCCTGAAACCTTGAAGGCCTAGCTTGTGATAGACCCCCCCAAAATACAAAAATACTCCCCTCAAAAAACACAGAAACAAATTTAAAATATTATAATGAAAACCAGGGGTTACAGTCATCTTCTAATTCAACCTGTCTATAAAATCAAAAGAAATTATGTGTGGTATTCTTACATTTATTTTTTTTTAATATCAGCATACACCAACATGTATAAAAGCACATACAAAGAACCCACTAAAAATACTATATTTCTAACCCGTAATACAGAGGATTTTAAGTCTAGAACAATAGAAGAAAGACTTTCACTTTATATAGTAACTGTATAAATGTGGAGCAAGAGCACCATGTGTTTATGGACTGATTATTTTTATGAGGTCTAACTGTGAAGAGACATTTTGACAGTTTTATTTACAGTTTAAGGCATACCCAGCAGCATGCAATCATAATTTGAAAACCGTATATACTTGTATAAAAAGCATGCACACATATATATACACACATACATATGTATAAATATATGTACATGATCATAAGAAACAATTTTACAAAAAAACCACAAGCCTAGTTAACATATTTCCAGGTAGCCTTTTCAACATAATACCCTATCAATGACACAAATTCTGCAACTATGTGAGGGACAACAATGTGAATTCAGAGTTGTAAGTATGCAAAGGCATTTCCCAAAATGAAATAGTGTTTAAAAATACATCCTAAAAATACAGATCAAATTTCTTTAAATATATTTAAATTATGTTAATGTATATATGTAGATATTTCAAAGCCAGCCAAGACACTAGGCTCACTACACTGGTTTTCAATTTGGGGAATTAAGGGAGATTCTAGCTGTTAAATTTTTTTTCTTTTAGCTGTAGAATAAAAAAATAAAGAAGCCAGAGCCATCAACCCATCCGAACAAAGTACAATTCAAAGAGAAAATTTAGATCAAAATAAAAGGATTACAGGCAATATAAGCTTGTGAAGCAAATTCTGTTTTTTAATAAACATGTAGAGTGCCCATACATATTTAACATCAGCCCTTTTTTCATGGCTTAGGCTGTAACCTTAGTAGCCCAGTGTGGAAAGTGCTATTGTCATCCCTGCTTTCACTGGGATAGAGGTAGAAAGAAACAAAAAAGGAACACAAAATTTGAGCTGTTGATTAATTTTTTCTTTGGTGAAGACAATGGTAACACTCACCACCTAATAAACAGAATTTTTCTGGTTAGATACCCTCCAAAAAGTTTAATTACTTACACCAAGTCTTCCTACTGAACACTGAGAAGAACGGCAAGATATTTGTAACAGTAAAAAATCTTGGTTTCTTTCCATCTGCCTTCTTTTTTATTATCCTGTTTGTTCATGCTGTTAAGTCCAAAGGTAGAGCTGTTCATTAATGTGTGTCTGCAAAGCATCATGCACAATAGGCCCTAATCTCTGTTAGGACCCGTTAACACAATATCACAATAAGTGATAGCATTAAGCTTTTATTCTGTAGGCAGTGAAGTAAAAAATTTCATGTTTTGATTTGTTTCTACTCAGCCTCTTACTGAATAGAACTTTGCATGAGAAAGAACACATATCTCCTGATACAAAATCCTTCTGTATAATTCCCAGGTATTCAGGATACTTAAAAGTCCACATCTTCGGATGATCAGGATTATTTATAAATTGGAAAATTTGCATTTATATTTTAAAATTTAAAAGAAATATTACAATACTGTCTAAAATAGTTGAGAATAGTACATGTATTCCAGAATGGCCGGAATTACTGCCACCACTTGAAATGAAGGTCTGTCAATATTCTGTGGTGATTTCTATATATATATTACTGGCAAATTTTAATTTTACAAAGTAGGAATTGTAAAAGAAGGCTAAGATGTTAAACAAATACCCTATTTAACCCAATGCAAAGTAGCCTGGATAAAACCCTATGACTGAACAATATGTAAAAAAACCTAAAAAGAATGAATTTCTTCTCAGTTACTTAGAAAAGAGAATCCTGTATAAGTGACTACAGCAGCATGTTCTGCCACATTTTTTTCATAAACTGAGCCCTGTCAATGACAGCAAAACAGATTGTGTGCATCTGCTGGGAATGAGCCAGATGACAGTGGAAGAAACACACATGGATACCTTGGCACAACTACTAAAGAAGTAGAAGAAAAACGGACAGAAAGAAGTAGAAAGTTCTAAACTTTAATTAAAATGGATTTCTAGTGAAAGTGAAGTTTTCTAAGAGTCTGTTGCTTTGCTTTAGACTGTAACTCTCTAAAAGCCACTACATATTTATAGTCTACATTGACTTGTTTACTCCCTATGGTACTCATATGGACAATGCTACCACAGTGTCTGTGTCCCACAGAATTTGCCACAGAGAAATACCACCTCATTCTACAGACAGGGAATTGATGCAAGATCAAAGCAAAATCCTCACAGTTACCTAAAAGAGGTTCTGGAAGAGTTAATTCCACACTACCTAAATTCAGGCTGCCCTTGTAGACGCTAAAATATCCTTTCTCTGCTTAGCTATGCTCTCAGACAAAAGTAGCATTATACCTAAAATTGCTACTAAACAAATAACCTGCTAGTAGTCTAGCATTACAGGACTAGGGTGTCTGACAATATGAATTAGCATAAATGGTGATTGAGTCAGCTTTGCTCTTGCTGCTAGTATTTTCTCAAGTTTCACTCAAATATATGGATTGAGAACCCAAGACGGCTCTAAAAAGAATCAGTGAGTTACAGTTGTCAGTACAGTATTGCCCACCAATAATTGCACCACAAATAAGTGTAACTATGTATTCTCATATAAAAGGGGAACCTGATCTGCACTAATAGTTAAAAGCACTCTCCAGCTCTTGATTCATCATGGTACCAGAACTGCATGCTTATTCTTGGGAAAGAATTCAGAAACTCTGCTGAGTCTGTAAAATCTTTTATTTCAGCTGTAAAGTAATTTACATTATTTGCCTTTTGGTTAATTGAGGATAGACCAAGTACTTGAAGGCAGACCAAATAAGCACGCACACAACCTCCTTCCTTCCTTCCTTCCTTCCTTCCTTCCTTCCTTCCTTCCTTCCTTCCTTCCTTCAGTGTTCCAGTAATAAGGAAGTACAAACACTTATGAATTTTGCTCTGATGTTTTACACACTGTTTTGTCTTATACATCAGGAATAAAATGGGACTGCCAGCTGAGAACAGATTCATACAGCTCTTAATGGCCTGAGCACCTCAAGTAATCTGGAGCATCTGGAAGTCTCATGAGGTCAGCAGTCTCAGCCTGCATGTATACCATATACAGTGATTATTTGGTATTCTGGCAGTACTTCAGGATCACATTAGAAAAAATGAATGATTTGGACTTTATAAAACTCATACAGATCATTATGTAATACAATTAACATCTAGCATACAGAAGCTGAGGTATACTCTCCTAATCTGAGAAGAGCTCTAGAACAGCATAAAATGTACCTTCACATTCCATCTCATTTCAGGATGTGTGAATGGCAAGCCCACATGAGCAGACTTTAACCCCCAAGAGAGACTTAGAAAACTGCTTAAGTCTGCTTATAATGCTCTTGATCAAAGAAGTGGTAGATCTTTATATATTCTTCCCAGGGTGGTCCAGAAGAGAAGATAAGAAGATCTTCTTTTGAAATGTTCTATTCAAATGGTATCTTTGTTTCTAATGAGTCTGGAAAAAGAGTCAGAATGGAACTGAGAAAAAGAGGTGGATATTAATTAACAGTATGAAGTCTGTATATAAAGCAGTTTTTAGTAGGTCACCAAGTCAGTGAAGTTATGCTAGAATACATGAGCAAAGGACATAGTGTCATATATTTACTTGCATCTTAAATACTCTTAAATAAATATAATATTATATGTGGATGTAAGTTCCCTTCATATTTCTGAAATCAGAAGTTCTAAATTATGGTAGAAGAAAAGGAAAAAGCAGCATGTTTTTATAACTTATGAGCTGCTTCACGCTCTTGGATAAATACTAGTCAAGACAGAATACCAGCACAACTTTTTAACCAGAGTTGTTATTCTTCATTAATTCAAGCATAATAATGTGGTCAGGAAATCAGCTTTGGACTCACACCCACATATTCAACAGGCACATTAACTGTACAAGAAACTGGCTGAAGAGGCATGCATGCTAGGCCACAAGGTCTTTCCTAAAGGACCACCCAAACTCTGCTGAAGATGAGAGAGAACATGCAAAAAGTAGTTATTTTTGAACTACTTTTTCTCATATAGGTTTATTAAACACACTTAGGTAGACTGAGAGATTTATCACATCCTGAAACTGTACTTCCTGTCTCAGCCAAACCATAATCAATCCATTTCTCACTTATAGCATGCTCACTGTCCTCATGTTCAAACACCTCTTCATGTTTCTAACTCCTATCCTAGATTTCTGAGCTTCATTAGTCATGGTATGTCTCTGTTCAAAACCGAATTCAAATGAAAGAAGGAGGTCACAAAAAATTATGAAATACTGTCACAGAGGTATTTATAATCTAGTTTTACATATGTAGATGAATGCACTTGCAAATGAAAAGATAAAATCAAAAGAACTTTTTTCTTATACATTGTATTTTATAAAGTAAAATCAAACTTTTCAGACAATACAATAGCAAAGGTGGCATGGATTGGTTGTTTAAACTAGTTTTAAAGCTACGTTACAGACTAGAAACACAGAAAAGCTTGCATTTTTTAGTAACAGAGATAAAAGAGAACAAGAGGCTAACTCAATAGGAAAGGAATTATGGCATTCCAGCAGAACATGACTCAAGTATAGTCCTTCATTCAATGACTATTTCATTACCTATACAAAAATGTAATGGCCTCACATTCGGAAGCTGAGAGAGGCTTTCTCCCAGAATATTCTATAACCAATGGAAGACAGAATATGCCATTAACTGCTCGATATTAAGGGTAGGAAGTCTTTCCAATCAGGTTTCTCAATTTTTGAATTTCTACTATAAAAATTAAACCGATGTTTATAAAGCATTTATAGACTTAATCTGGGGATGTGGATTCTGGAAGACAACAGGACACAGTGAAGTAAAACTTAAATTCCCCTTTTAGGCATTGCCCTAAGTCCTTTCTAATTTTTTGACTAAGTCCTAGCGCAAATTTAAGGTTCTAATAAAGTTGATAATTTCATTCAGCTGAGGTGTTGTATAACAGACTTACACCAAAAAAATGAAGTTTGCAGTTCCAGTTAAAATTTACATTTAGGGGTTCTGAGACCCTTTTCTTATACTGTATGAATTAAGCTGTTGTTCAGCTTCTGCGCTTCACTTGCAATTTTTTTACCTCACATCTGTTGCCTCAAATAAAGTTCATGTATCTCTTGGGAGATGATGATTACTGAATTGTACATTAAGAATAAATATATATTTTTTAAATCCTCCAATTATTTTTAGGTTTTGGAATTCATATTGAAGGCTTCTCCTCCCCGGTCTTCTTGGAAATTGTAATCGATGGGTTGCATGTGGTGCTGGCAATTATTACATTCAAGAAACTTGTTCAAAATTTGGAGCACACTTTGGAACTGAATGTGCTGTATGTCCACTTTTTCAGTAGGAAACCTGTATTTCAGTTTTAGATATCTGGTTTAGATCATGATAATGGTCTTTGTGAACAGGCATAATAGCGGGTATTTATTTAACTATTCTGCATATAAGAATAGGATTTAGACCAACATATGAAAATAAAATGCTGATGATTCTTTCTTTCACAAATTATCATCAGCAGAATCTCACAAAACTATACATCTTTAGATTCCTTGTGATTTTAAAGAGGCCTTTTTGGTATATCCACATTATATTTTGAATTTGTATCTATCAAACATGAGAGCTGTATTTTTAGGATGGTGTTTAATTCACAGGACAGTTTTCTGATCCATTAGTGGAGCAACTTTCTGATTACATCTAGAAAACAGTAAAGAAAAAGGAGCGAACAAATGCTTTCTTCCTGATTATTCTCAAAATTAATCGTTATTAGAAATCTGCGGAAGTGTTACTCAGTGTCCTGTTGGAGTAGTCAAATAAGTGGTGGTCTCATTACAAGCAAATATGTATGTTTGCTTGCAATCATATACATAAAAATGTGGTAGAACAGAATGTTACTGTTTTACAGTAGTGACTTTAGAGACTTGTAACAGAAAGCAGCTCAAGAAATTTACCATTTGTCCAGATACATGACAAGTACTGCTCCTAAAAACAGACCAGAATGTCTTTTTTTTGTCATGCCTCTTTGCTGCATGAGTTATTGCTTCATATTGTTATTTATTGACAAAAAATTTAAATAAAAACCACACCCCGCCTGCCCTGAGAAATCCTTGCACTCTCAGTTATGTATATTACTATATGATTAGGAAAAATTCTAATAGCATTAAAAATGTGATGCAAAAATAGTAATTTTTCCATTGGTTGCTTTGTATCTGTCACAAGGATTTATATTATGCCTATCACCACTGCTTCGCCCCTTATGCAATTTTTAAAAATCTAAAATTCCAGAAAAGATAGCACCCAGTAAGGATGCTTTCTAGACGACTATTTTGCAGGTCACCACTGAACGTAATACTAAGCCTGTGACAATATCTACTGGAAGCATAACTAAACTAAAGGAAAGGTTCTGGATGAGGATTTAAGTACTGGAACGTGTATAGAAAATAGATTCTCATTTTCCTTTGTCAATAACAATTTTTGGAAAACCCACAAAAATATTAGTCCAATTTGTACGCCAATATTACAGGAAATGTAGAAGAACATTCTTCTGTTTCTATTCTATGCATAATCTTTTTTACTGCAGCAGTAACAATGAAATAGAAACACCAGGTCCTATTGATTTCCCTGTGAAGATATGGAGATTTCTACCTACCAAGGATACATGTATAATTATGGGAAGTTCTGCTTCAATTAGGTAGCTTGCCAATCATTTAATCATGTTTTAAGAGTAAACTGGAAAACTATTTTCCATTTAACACACATTTTAAACGTAAATTTATATTATTTCCAATTGCTAACTGCACATCATATAGCTAAGAGTACTAATAATCCAACTAGCCTGGGCTATATTTTTTTAAATTTGTATACTCAAGAACATGAATGAAATTTGTTTTAGTTTTAAATGACCATACCAGTTCATAGTCTCTTACCAACATTTATGGTCGTATTTATAATTTCTAAAATTTGTATATGTGTCTTTTGGATAAAGTTATACATTTTGTATGCCAGTGCATGGATGCATTCTCTGGTTCAGTATTCTGAAATAAAAAATGTGTCGTGAAGAAGTTTAGTAAGTATGCAAATTCACACTTAGTTCGTAGATTGCACTGGGGTCATAACAGAATTTTTTCTCATTCCTCTGCTATCTCAATTCCTCGTCTCCATCATTACACATAAACAAGATGAAGGAAAAACTGATGATTTCTCCAAGACTCTGTCGGCAAAACAGGTTCCCATCAAATACTGTTCGAAAGATCATTCCTTACAGCTCTAAAACACGTTTCAATGAACAGTCATTAAGACCACCGCCCTATGTCTGCAACAATTAAAGATTATTCACAGCAAGATTAATTATACGCACTTCAACAGGAATTTTTAACGAAAAAATTCTCCAAGATTAAGGTTTTAGGTTTGACTACCATGTATTGTCCACTCTCCTCCATTGGTATCCCATCTTACCAGATAGACCATATCCACATTCTTCTTAACCTTCCTAAAAGCCTTCTTCTTCTTTTGCTGTTCTCCCACTTATCATACTCAGTTACGGCAGAAACATACAGGACACAGATGGACAGACATAAAGCAGCCCTGAGGCTAAGTCTAGAGAACATACTGTCTCCTGCTGGTTTCACAGAATATCCCCAGACTGTATTAACATTTTTTATAGTAGTTGCCTAGGCATTCCCATGGGATATGGCAATCAGAGGGGGAGTTCTTGGCAGTAAAATTTTGAGGCTAATTGCCAAGCTGAAGGGGACACATGGGCCGGCATTATAGGATGGTCACAGAACCTCAGTGTCTTGTTGTTTCTCTACAATGCCCTCCCCTCTTAGCCCCCATCTTTAGGGACAACTTTTTCCACTAAGTCCATTTTGAATTTTTAAATTAAAAGTGCTGCAGTCAAGCTTCTTACAGGGTGAATATATTCTGAAACCTTATTTCTCTGATGATCCAACAATATCTACACTATCTGGCTGAAAGAATGCACAATCATTTCAAATATAATGTCATATCGAAACATATTTTTCACTAGGGGGAAGAATTTATTCAAAATCACATAAATAGCACATGCTGCTGTGTTACTTCGTTTTTTATACTACTAAAATTAATGTTCCACATGGACAATGTTCTGCACTTTGTGGACTTGTGCAGATGTGTTTTACAAACAATTTCACAACCCTCCCTCTTTGCCCTTTGTACATACTTTGCTAACAGCTATTGATTGACAGCTTAAAAGTAAATAGTGAAATTTAACTGAGCATGGTTTCCACAACTGGCATGCACCCTATATCTATAAAAGCAAACAGAAATAATGTTGTTTCGAATTCAGTTCACTTACATCTCGTGATTACAGAATAAGAAATAAAAGACGGTAATATTTCAGGTGAATTCCTGCGCTGGTATTTGGTTAATAATTTTTATTATAAACTTCACTTAATCAATTATACAGTTGAAGAAATAAGAGTAAGATAAGACTTGTTAGATATGAATCTAAGTTTCGTATCAGCTTTATAACCTGGGAAAAGGAGGCAGAGGAGCTTTATGCCATCTGTTCAATTCTGTCCTTAATCTGTGGGCTGCCTTATGGTTAACTTAAATGAAGGCAGCAGATACTGACTGACTTTCCAGGACCAGCTGTACTGGCCAAGATCTCTGGAACTCTCTTCACTCAACGTCTTGCAGGCTTCCAACATCGGGGAAGGTGCCAGAAGGCAGAAATAAGTACATCTACCCTGCTGGAGCAGGTGACTGCTAAAACACCTGTTCAGGAGATTACAAAAGGGGCACAGTCTATCAGATCTCACTGGTGTGATTGCTGAATCCATATTGTGCCAGAGTATATTCCATACAATATTAAAATAATTCTCAGACGATTTGTCCAGAACTTGTTCTAAGTCAGATAACACACGTGTAGGCTTTCCTAGGACATATTTCTGCAATCTAAATGCATTTAGTTGTTTTTACAAAAAAAAAAAAAAAAAAAAGGCCGGGTGAGGTTCTGTTTGGCAGAATTTCAGAGTATCAGTCCTACACTTGAAATGACTCAAAGATTCATTTTGATGTTTCCCTCTATTTTTCTTCCACATTTGCTTTCTCTTCACAATGGAAGTTGCAATGTAACTATATCAGAAAATTCTATCAATAGCATATTAGCTTTCCTGGCAGAATACCAGGTGCCATTTGCATACTTTGAAACACTTTCAAGATGTGAGGAAGTTTAAAGGATAGGCTTCTATGTGATGTCTCTTGGGTTAAATCTGATCTCTTGGGTTATGGGACTGATCTCAAAAAGATCTCTTTGCACTTTAAAACTACTGGGAGAAAAATGTTATATTAACAGGGCTGATGGCAAAACACAATCCTAAAATATGCATTTTTAAAGTATTCTAAAATCAAATACAAATTCCCATGACCGAGATCTGCATATACAGATTAACTCTCTGCATTCAGTCAGAATCTTTCTGTAAGCAGGCCCCTAAATTTACCACATGTGCATTGAGAAGAAGACACAAATTTTTATTACCCATATTAATGCTTAAACTTTGATTTTTTAATTGCAAGGTGACTTTATTTCTCTTTAAAACTTCCTGAACAGAACAAGTACCAAGGAGTTTCATTGCTTTTCTTGAAAATCTTAGAATAACAGGCTTTATTTCCAATTCAATTTTCATTAAATTGATCTCACACTTTAGATAAAACTGTGGCATTAAATTGTGCAAGAGTATGCTCAGACTTGGCTGCTTCTTTAATATTATAAGAGCATACCTGACAGATCAAATATACAACTGAGGCACATAGGTTTTGTTTTGTCACACTGATGATAGCTAACTTTTTGAAAATTAAACTCTTCTATAAAATAAAAGGTAAAAAACTCTACTGTTGTATGATAGAGCTGAATGTGGTTTTTTGAGGCATTCAGGAATTATATGACCAGACTGCAGTTGTAAGAAAAGGACACTGTCTTTATGCCATCAAGCTCCAACTCAGTATTTTACGCACATGAATCCTTTCTCAGAAGTACAGATCACCCATATATACAATTAAAAGAGCAAGGTGCACATGTTGTGAATTTGAAAACTGTCTTGATACAGTTTTCTTGCTTATGTAAGTAAAACAATCAGGAACAGCTACAAAATATGAGAAATATTCTTTGAGGACTGTAGTGAGCGTGTATGTCTCAGACCAGTGTTTTTCATCTTATTTGGCTGTGAGGTCCCTTAGTATATTTCAAACATTTCTATAACTGCATTTATTGCCTATTTTGAAGGGCTTACTTTTCAAAGCATTAAGCTAGCAAATTTTTTAAATTTCCTTTTGAACCTAATAATACACTGTTGAGAAATTTGATTAATGCACACAGGAAACAAAAGGAGAAGAAGAAAATGTACTTTACATAACTTGAACTTTTCAAAACATAGCTGGGCAAAGCTATAATGAAAGAAAATAAAAATGCACCTTCAGTATGCATTAAAATGAGACATCTGAATTTATGCGAGTTTCCTGCCTGATTACAATAACACATACAAAATTAAATACATAAATATTAATTTTATGTACCACATAAGATGAAGAAAATGAAAGAACAATGTTTACATTTATGGTTGACTCATTAGTGTTTTATTATGTGAAACACTAGGAGGCATCAGTTGGGTAAAAAAAGGAGTTCTTTTGAAAAATGGTAAGAAATTAGCATAGAAGTTATCAGCTTTCTACTTTCATACTTCTAAATGTACGTTATAACCAAATTATGCAAATAGGAAAAACTCTCTATTCTCACTTATAAATGACATATTTAATAATATAGGGACAGCACTTAATTTCTTGGCTGTTTTCAAATCAGACTGCACACATGAAACACAATAATTTTACAACACATTACATTTTAAAAAATAACAGAATAAAATAAGATGGTTTAGTTGCTCTTCAATATTATAATTTTTGATAAATCTGCAAATCCCTGGCACATTTTAGGCACTCTCCTCTGCTTGTAAGCTCTTAATAGGCTTAAGTGCAGTGCATTTAGTATAGTCCTAGGCACTTTTTAGAGCCTAGGCACTTTTTAAGTGCTAGGCACTTTTAAGAACTTTTAATTGTGATTACAGGATATTATCTAGAGAAATATATTTTTAAACAAATCCCAGAACAATAATCTACTACATTTTAATTTTATTTCCCCGAAGTGGTGTATTAATAAAATTTGCGTAACAATGCTACAAGTGGCTATACTTTCACTACAAAGTTGTACAAATCCACTAACGTCAAAATTGAGCTTTCCTTGCTTCAAATTGCATTTAAAAATAACTAAGCAACAGAGTTATAGTTGTCTAATACAATAATCACTTAAAATTGAAGTGTGCCTTGCTATGCAGCAGCAATCAGCTTTTATCTCTGCCCAATCAAAACGACGTGTGAACTGCCTAATCCTTCTTTTCTAAGGAACATAAGACTTTGTTGTCACTGTTGGTTTTGTGAATCGCCCCGATAAGCTGGTCTGATTTCCTAAAGATGACAGATCTCAGCGAATAGACAAGCTCTACTGCACTGCAGTCAATGAGACAGTGACATTAAAGTGGAGGGCTGAAGACACTAGCTTTTAATCACCTGTCCACATGTAACATTGATCATCAGTTCTAGGAAAATGACCTTAAAGCTGGTCAGAGGACTCAAATAATTACTTCTAAAAATAGCTTAAAAATACAGTTTTTCAAATTTTCATTTGCACCATCAGTGTTTGCTGAGCAAAGTTCTTCTGAACCCATTTTGCTTCTGAGCCAGGATGCAAAATTGTATTTTCAGCCTTTTCAAGTACCAGAATTCTAACTCTGCTGTTAACCTTGAAGTTTTCTAGCTTTTGCAATTAAATATACAATTTTTTTTACATTTTATACCTAAGTCATTACAGAGACTAAATGAGGATATAGCAAAATCTCTCCGCCAATATCACATAGCAAAATTAAAAAACTTAAAATACATCATAAATATAAGTGTTTTGGTTATTTTTGAGAATGCTGAAGCAAGGACTATAAACTCTTTGAAATTACATAGTACCTTATGTAGATTTATCTCCATCATCAGTGTTTTTGAAAAAAAACCACTACACCTCTCTTGATTTTTGGAATCATTATCATGCAATTTTGAATAATGATGTCAAACAGGTAAAAATGGACCCCAATGTATCAAGCATCAAGGATTTTTTCTTTCAAGCACCTAATAGAAATTGACTTCTTCCTTAATGAAATGTAGAAATAACTTTAGCTGTCTCTGAAGATGAACTAAACTATCCTGGTGAACAATAAGTTAACATGTTAGAGAGAAAAGTAAAATTAAAGAAATTAACTTGGCAAAAGTATTCTATTCAGAACTGTTGCCCAGTTCCTACGTTTCCATATAATTACTTCGATCTACTGAATAATGAGTTATCAAAATATTTCTAAGGCAAACTTTTGTGAGAAACTTCGGGAAGCTTCATTTCTCTTTTTCTATAACATTTTAGGTGCTTTTAAAAACAGAACCATTTAAGAAAGGTGTCTCTGGTTTTGAATATACATGTTGCAGGTAGATGAAATATTTTTAAAAAAGGAAGAAAAATTTCCTGATCCTGTATTGGAAGAAAATTCACAGTAAGGAAGTATTTGTATGAATTTTCTTATTATGGTCCAAAACTAGAAGTTCAGGAACATAATTGTAAAAGACTTAATCTCCCACACTATTCATCATTTACTACCAGTTTTAATAAGGCTCTTAAACTTAAGTTTCCATTTTTGTTGGTCAAATAATCTTAAGAAGATACAGAAAGTATCTGATGTCTGTATGCTTTTACAGGACATTGAAAGTGACATTATTTACATCTCTGTCCTGTGAAAACTTTGGGACAGGTTTAGTCTCTTTGGGTCCTGATCCTGTAAATCGTTGTCTCTATGACTTGCTCATTTTCACACAAATAGTCTCAGCATTGCCAGCGGGACTAGTTGTGTAAGAGCTGCCAGCAGGAAAGAACCTTTCCATGTTCGGGTCCCAGAACCATCTTCTCATAATATGTAGAGCACATTAGTACAAATATACGAACAACAAGTTTTTCAGATAAAAGTAGGTGTACAACCAGGAACATAGGCACCTGGAACTGAGGACCATTGTCTTAAATTGTTCTTCAAGGAATTTTTCTATTACTTCCAAAAGGACATAAGTATGGGCAGAGATTTCAGTGTTAGGCTCATTATGAATTATGTACTCATTAATACAGAAATAATAATATAATTATTTTATTTTAAGAAAACTGATAAAGTAAGAAAGTTTTGCAGGTTTTTGACTTAATGTAAGGTAACTGAAATCCTGTAATAAATACAGTTCACAAAATAACAAATCCCCAGAGAAACCATTTGTCTTATCTTTTGAACTGAAAATTAGTATGTATGCAATACAGAGGTGCTGGAGTACTGGTTCACAGGTGGTAATATTTCCATGCCCTGACAAGCCTCTAGGGATTAGTTATTATACTCCATAGAAACATCTTTACTCTTCAAACACAATAGCCAGGAAAGTGTCAATGAAAGAAATACAGTCACAATTGCATCTAAACCAATTTGTTTATCATTCTTCTTACAGTTATTTTAAAGTAAAGATACGAAACTAGGACATTTGCCATTAAGGTGATTGTCAGATATGTGCAGAGAAAATTTTGTGTCAAAGCAATTCTTTTCTGATCACCAGTAAAGTACCAGTAAAGTGTCTTTCTCTGTTTAATTCTCTTAAATCTTTAGTCTTAAATTGTGTATTGCAGTATTTATTTAAATATGTGATTATTTGGTAATAATAATCATTATATACACTAAAGAAAATAGAACTTTTCTATAAAAGACAATACTTAGGTACCCACAATGATTCATTACATTTTGTTTCGCACCATGCTGCATTGCTTTTTTTTTTTTTTTTTTTTTTTTTTTGGAAAGGGGATTATTAGCTTGTCTTCATACTTGTTTTGTTTTTCAGGCTGACAGAAAGTCACATTAAGTTTCATGGGAAATACTAAGTATTATAATTAAATAATGCAACAATAATCTTCTAAGTCTCTCATTTACATTAAACTTTATGTTAGCCTGTAAGTGATTAACCTGTACTGCAACTACACCGGCTAGTTCTGTAATTCTGACTAGCTCTACTCCTTTGTGTTAAAAAATTTAAAAATTACTCAAAGTACTGTGTAAAGACCAAAGCATACTATTCCAAAAGTGGTTTGCAGCCCATGACTTAAGTTCCCACATAAATACAAGGGGTCTTTCCATCTCAAATGTAAGTAATTCAGATGAAAGATGCACAAACACTTGCAAGCATGCACTACCTAAACTCAAGACTGAAGAGCCTGTGATACAACGAAGTTTAAGAGCATTTCACTGAAATTGGTTTGTTTCCTCAGTGTGATAAATCAGAGTGCAAGCACTACAAGGTCATAGCTTTTAAACCAGCTAAGAACTATCTAAATCAAATAAGCTTCTGATACTTCATAATATCAAGCACATAAATTATGTAAACTAACTTCATCAAAGTTTAAACACTTATGACAGTGATAGAGACAAGTCCGCAATAATTTACCAGACAGAGATTTAACTATGTTACTTGTCTAACAAGTTACTTTCAAGCAACTGCACAATCACACACTAAAAAGTCTGCAAGCAACCTCAATCCCAGTTCACATAAAATGACTGATACATTCTTCAAACGGCGATAGGAAATGTACCTAGGGCTTTTGTACCATGACCACTATATTTCATTCCGACGCTGAATTTCACATGTACTTACATTATATACAGTTAGCTGTTTGGCTGATCAGACTAGTCCTTCAGATATTTTCCTTTCATAGGAAAAAGAAAAATCCCTTTACTTCTTCCAGCCTTAAATATTCACCACCTGGTTCAACATGCAGCCGCCTTGAATCACACACACAACCTTCAAAGTCAATCCAATAAGCAGCCAGAAGATGCCTGGGGTGTGTGTGTGTGTGTGTGTGTGTGTGGTGCGCGTGTGTGCGCAGCGTGGAGGAGGAGAAAGTGGCTGAGCTGCTGGTCGGATTAAAAGTAACCGGACTCGTCCTGAGATCGTCCAGGAAGGAAGTAACAGCAAGCGAATGGGAAAAGGCGAACAGCTCACAGCCTTTGTAACATCGCGGAGGGGAAGGGGGAGGCGAGAAAGGGATTCAAACTACACGCCTGATGAGGTGTCCTTTTCTGCTTTGCTCTCTTCCTCCCTTTTCTTCTCTTTCTCCTTGTCCCTATTTCTCTCCCTCTCCCACAATCCCAAACGAATGACTCTCTCCTCCCGAGCTGAGAAATAATCAGTTTCACTCTTGCAAAAAGGGGGCGGGATCAGATCCCGAAAGCGTTTTAATAAAACAAACATAGAGCAGCAGCAGCAGCAGCAGCAGCTCCTTTCCCCTCTAGTCTAAACTAGATTGATAAATTGCTCCACTACACTACTTTAATTATGTATATGGTATGCAGAATAAATCACCGAGCATCAGCACCTCAATCAAGCACTTTTTAAATGATAATTGCATCTTGGGTGAATCAATCTTTCCATTCCTGACATTTTGCTAATTTTAGTTTTACGGTGGGGGTAATGGCATATGCCACACGCAAACCTAATGACATCCTTTATTATACAAAGCGAAGACAAGGCGGCGAGCCGGTGCGTGTTTTCTCCCTCCTGGCGAGGTACCGCAGCGTGCGGAGGGCAGGCAGGAGTGGCTGCGGGGCTGGGAGGCGCGCACCGCCCGCGGCAGCGCATCTGCGGCCGATCAGGGCCCGGCCGCCGGGCAGTGACTGAGCCCGCCCGCACGCGGGGACCTGCGGGGCCCAGGGTCCGGAATGTCCCTGCGTGTCGCACCCCCGACACCCCCGAGGCGGCACCTCAGGCGTGGCTGCGCCTCCGGCGGGGAGGGGCGGGCGCCGAGAGGGGGCAGCCGGCCCGCGGCCGCCGGCGCAGCCCGGAGGGCGCCGACCCCTGCCCCGCCTCCGGAGCGGAGCGGGGCTGCGGTCCTCCGGCGCTTGCCCCCTCCCCCCGAGACCTCCTGCCCAGCCCCATGCACCTTGGCGGGGCTCCCTCTTCCGAGCCCTGCGCCTGCTGAGCAGCCCAACTTCCCCAACTCATCCGGCTGCGCGTCCCGCGATGTGGGCAGCGGCCCCGGCACAAGGCGGTGCTTTCCGTGCGGAGAGCAGCGGCCGGATCCGGGCCCGCTCGCCTCTTCCAGCAAGTCCCGGCCACGGGCGGCTGCCGGAGACAGTCTCGTGTCAGACTTACCCGCAGAAACGCAGCATTGACAGCACGCTCTGTGTGGACAGGGCTTTATTTTTTTAATAGGTTCAGTTGCTTCTAAAACTGGACTGAAAGGACTGCACTGTATGTGAGTTTGAATCCAGATTAAGCACATGCAGTAATTTGTGAGTAAAACTGGACCTTGCACATACTTGTTTTAATTTTTATGCAGATAGCCAACTTTTATGATCCTTTGGGAGCAGCAGGGGAGTTTGTAAAGGCACACAGTATTATTTTTATGATAGATTAAGGTACTGGAAATAGGAACAGCACACGTGATAAAACCAAACGACTGAATTCAAACACAGTGATAAATATATATTTGGGTTATTTTAATACAAGTCCTTGGTCTCACAGTCTTTTCCCCTAGAAGCATCTCATTGGGCCACTGACCTACTTCCAAAGTATTTGACAGTGAATAAATACCTTTTCAGTTCCACTGTACTTTTTAAAACGTGGATGCTCAAAGCACCTTCAGAGGAAAACAAAGCTCAGGTAGTTCTAGCAAACACCCTGCAATTGCTCACAATGCAAATTCCTAGAGAATACTGCTGGTCTCATCATGTCTGGGTCTGCCTGGGTGAGAGTGCACAACTCTCCATGCAGTGACGTGCTACAAATGTACCCACACCAATAATGACTGTGATACTGATGTGCCCAGAGTAAACAGGCAGCCAGATACAAGCCCAGCATTTGTACATGGTGGTGAGAGGCACATATGCTCGGCAGTGGCAGCAGAGCCCAAAAAACATTGGGAAATAAATACTTTCTCAGCTCAGGTCTGCCGTGAAGCACAGCAGGAAAGAAATACAGAACAGTTACACAGGTTGTGCCCTTGCTATGCCTCTTCCGCAGACAATTTTGGTCTCTCAGTGCGGCACCCAACTATCTAATAATATTTGTATATTCTTAGTGGCAAAAATAGAAAATTGTGTTAAAACTTTGCACTTTTGTGCTCTAATTGAAAATGACTGTCATCTGCTTTATTTTGTGCAGGATGCGTAAGTTTTCTGGTTTCTGGTTAGTTGATAACACAGTCCTTCAACTGGCAAGACAGAACATGAGCACTGTCATATTTTGAAAGTAATTATTACAGTAGGCGAGTATTTCAGAAAATAAAAGTATACAGCAGTTTAGAACATCAACTACACCTCCATGTGGGCACTTCTGGTCTAATCTTTTTATAGTTGTGACCTTCACATACTGGAGCACCTTAAAGCCAAGCCAAGTTTTTGTCATGAGGACAATTCATCAAATCCGTGTAAAGGACATCTTGATTTTTAAAACAGGATTCAGATGCTAGATGGACAAACAGATATATGGGGACGGATCAGGATTTGTCACTCATCTCAGGGTTAGATAAGGCATGAATTCATGCAGCATAATTTGGAGGGTTTAGGGTTTTTTTTCCTCTCTTTGCATTTCATTTAAAAATCTGGAAAAATTTCAAACAGTAAAAAAACTTTGTTCTGATGTTTGTACTTGTACTGATTCCCCACAAATGCACCCTTTTCAAATTTCTGGCGCAAGACTCAAATCTACTCTTTTCTGCTGTCCCCAGTCCATGTATAGATGTGCTGACAAATTTTTTTCCTAATCTACCACCTGAGGCATGCAGTGTTTTAAACTATGAGACATCAGTCAAAATGTAATAATTATAAAATCAGATCTCCAAAAGTTTATTAAAGTGTATCCAAGTATCTCTTTCCATTACAAGTGTGATTCCCTCAAGGTAACATTTCCTTTCAAAATGATTATCAAAGTCCATTTTTGTTCTTTTGTGGATGCAGAACAATTTTCCCTTAGGAGAAACGAGACTGCCAGCTTAAATCCTTTAATGGTGTTTAAACTGAAAAGCAGTGAGGTTACTATGAAACGATCCACCTCCTTTGCATCTTAACCCTGGGCTGGCTTGGTTTCTATTTTCTGTTTAAAGTTCTGCTCAAACCCATTCCACTCTACACCTCGTTCCCTTCCACCACCTCCCTATTTGTACGAGCAACACAGTATAACTCTTCTTCCCATGTCTGGCTGCTTTTAAACTTGGCCCACGCTGGGTGCAGCTCTTGAAGTGAGCTTTATGAAATTATTTTAAAGTGAGCTGGGGCGGTTGCCACAGCAACCCACCCTGAGAGAAATCGAGGCTATAGATTAATCTACCCCACAAGATTATCCAACACCTTTGTATTTGTTCTTCATTCATTCAGAATATTCCCTCAATCCATATGCTTTTATAATGAACAAAAAGGTATAAACTCAGATAATTTCAAAGCTAATAGGGTATATATTCCAAGAGCATAATTTAATTGCTTTGTAAACCTCTGCAGTAAGATGACATGTACACGATTCTTTGCAAAATCATTTAATTGCAAAAAAATCTTCAAGGCAGGCAGAGCTGACATATTAACTTTAAATAAAATGGCATGCCTTTACTAAAATGGTGTCGTACACATGAAGCAATGATTACAGAAAGCCTTTGTCACAGGTGTACCTGTAAGTATATAATACAGTAGAGTTTTGCTCTCCACGTTTCGTTTTGAACAAAAATCTAAAAATAATAAATAGCACTTGTTAATATTAAATGTAAGGAATATTAAACACTCACCACATACACTCTCTTTATTGTCAAAATGATCCACCTCCAACGCTTTACTTAATCTTTCCCATAGTAGTTACTTCACAGTTTACGATTCTTGTTCGGCACCTTGGATATTTAAAAGCACAAAAGTAGCATCTTATTAAAGTGCAAACCTATAGTACTTCAAGATATTTAAGAAGATTAATGAAACAATTTCTATAAAAAGAATACAAATCTTTGCTGATGTGCACTTAGGCCTATCTTACTTGTAAGTAGCTTGACGTTTTCAGAAGCTGTTATAAACTCCATCTAAATCCTACCTTAGGGATGCTACTCTATCAATAAAATTACAAAACTATTGATCACAGGCTGTACTTATCCTCCAGTCGGTATTTATGCTTTGACATGCATTTTGGAAAACACAGCTATCTTGTTGTTCAATAAATGCCTGTTTAAAAGGCCAGGGTGAATTATAAAGTGGTAAAGCTCGGCATATTAATTTTTTCCTTCTATCAAGGGCAGGTATGTGTGGTGCCAACACCAGACATGCATCTCCTCGGCTCTGCTTTGAGGGGTGCAACACCAGGTAGCACCAGCAGAACATTTCTTTTACCCCAAATATTCGTTTTTCTCTGCACCTCTAGTTGTGGAGATGGGGTCCCAACCGCGATTGGGATTCAAGACCGGATTGGTCTTGAAGACCTTTCTGGCCTGTGCCCCAACCCTTCCCGCACACCCACACATCACTACTCCGGGCTTCTCATCATTTATTTATTGACTCATTATTTCTAGGTGCTGGGGCGTTCCCCCCGGTGCGGTGCCACGGCAGGAGCAGGTCCCCGACCCCATCTCTTCCGGCACCGCGGGTCTGGCGGCGCCGGGCGGGGCAGCGGGTGCCAGGGGGTCCCGGGTCCCGCCGGCGCTGCCGGTGCTGCGGCCACCGCCCTCTCCTCGTCCCCGCTCCGACGGGAAGGCGCTGGGGCGGTGCGGGGGCGGTGTGAGGCCGGCCGGGGGCCGACTGACGCCGGAGCGGGTGATCCCGGCGAGGGAGGGCAGCGGGAGCTGGGGCTGTTCCACTGCGGCTATGGCTGTGTGGGACTGGCCGGGAACAGCAAAGGCTTGGGAAGTCCTGACCAAAGGCTGGCTCCGGGGGAGGCTGGAAGCGGAAGCCTGCCCCGCGTCCCCCGGCAGAATTGCCCCCATCGGGCCCCTCCGGAGCCTGTTCAGAGCCTTTGCCCACGGTTCCGACCTTTGGAACGAGTGGGTGTCGCCACTGTGCGAGGCCTAAGCGCGGCCCTGCGGTGCCGGCGGGAGCCGGGTTGCCAATCCTGCCAGCTCAGGGCCAGGCTGGAGGGGGGCTGCTCCCCGCCCGCCCCAGGAGGGTGGGTGTTGGGTGGTCGGAGCCGCCGTCCCGAGGCTTCAGAGAGGGCTCAAGTGGCCACACACGTAGGGCCAGGCTCTAGAAGCTCCAGCAGCACATGGCAGTCCTGGGAAGGGGACAGATCGGTGTCCAGCAGGCCGCTGTTGAAGCCGTGAAGTGATGTTGGATGGAAGGCTTGGAGGTCTACTAATACTGGGCATTATCTGTTAGTTTCCAACCTTTTGGAAGGATGTTTTTTCGATTCCCCATCTCTGGTTTTGGGGTTTTTTTTGGGGGTGGGGGTGTTTGGTTTTTTTTTTTTGTTTGTTTGTTTTTTTAGAAAGAGACGTTTATGCTTTCCTGATATTTTCAAGCACCTTTGCAGGGAAAAGATTGATTTTAAGGGAAAAAGACTGCCAAATGCATTAAGTCAACAATAAAAAGGGGGGTTATTTTTTTGCTAAATTGAGCCTGTTGTAGTAATCTGAAGTGTTTCATTGTTACTAAAGGCAGTTTCTGAAACTGTAGTTTGCAAGTTGATATTGTCCTTTAAATATCTCATAAACAGCTGCCCAAAAGTTATTTTTATCCAAGACTTTTTAAAATTGTCATTTCTTTTAAAACTGTTTTCAGACTAGAGATAAGAGATAACTTCTTTGTAGAAAACTACATTTTCTTTCAAAGATTAGACATTACTAAAAGAGTGCAAAAATAGTATTTATTATTTTCTGAATGACAACACAGACTGATATTAGAATTAAATCTGAGTCTAGTGATGAACACTCTTGCCACACATGCATTTTAGAAATAAGTAATACTTAAGATATGTATCTTTTAAAATTTTTCTTCAAAATGAGACTGAAATTGCGTCTGAAGGAAGTTAACAGCTATAGAAATCCTGAATCTCCTGCTTGGTGTGCAACGTGGATGCTTCTGTGGTGTGTCCAAAGGTCCCCTGAAGTCTGTTGAAATCCGGTGTACTCTGACAGGCTGAGATGAGATACTGAAATGAAAGCTCAGCCCTGTGTCACTGGCCACCCAGGTCCCACTTCTGCCTCAAAATTAATCTTTGGGTATGTTCTAACTCCAGTTCCTGTACTGGCCACTGTCTCTCCGTAAGTCATTCAAATGTACTTATCATGGTACAACAATGTTCCACCAAGTGTATAGAGTTTATATATACACATATGCATTTTAGGGGCCCAACTCTTGTAGCCCATGATCTTACTTAAGTGTAAATATAGGAAGAATTTAACCTACTAACCTTTCCCTTGATGAGATTTAGGGACTCCAAAAATGTGGGTCTAGACTTGCCCGAAAGCAATGCAAGAGTTTTGAAGTTTTTCAGTGCTAGTAAGAAATCGGCAAGCAAAACTTTAGTCTCAGACAAACTCAAAAGCTCAGTAGCTAGTTTCAATTCTACATCCCTTCCCTAATCTCTTCTGACATAAAGTTAATTAGGTAAAATTTCAAGCTAAATGGGCTTTCTTTTTTCCTATGCAAAAATACAAAAATAGATCAAATATGAGCTTAGAGTGGAAATTTGAAGTCAATTTCCCATCTTAATAGGGTTTAAGTACAGGAATGTATTTGGAGAATAATTTTGGAAATGTCCTTTTCACGAACTGCTGTTCATCAGTCTGATAATTCTGCATCTTCATATGCAGAAGCATCAGAATTTTTTTCAAAAGCAAAGCATTTGGTGGAACTGTAATTTATTGTATAGTTTAATACATCTGTGATTAAAGTCTATCTAGATTATTAAACAGCCTTCACCCAAGAAATACAGTATCTTTACTATTCAACTTGATTGCTAATATAGAAGAGCTATCTCTCACAGCCTCTAGAATTGATGCAGAGGAAGATAACTTTGTATTTCATTGTTAATTTACGCGGCTTTAGAAGTCTTAAACCTCTGCACCATTAGCTGGGTGTTTCTAAAGAAGTTCCTGCTGGAGCAGTGCCTTTCACTTATTTCTAAGGGCAAGGGCTCACAGAAATTGTTTCAGATTTAGCATTTAAGTAAGGACCACCCTTTTTATTCCCTCTACCGCATTTATTTTTCCGTGTGATTGCCTGCCATTGAATAAGGGGAATCTCTCTGTGATTCACTTTGATTTCGGGAAATGCTGGGAGGGAACAGGGAAAGGATTTTTTTAGGCTTCACATTCCTTCTCTTTTCTGGAAATGGAATTTCCTGACTAAGGTATTATGATATTTTCAGATATTTTGACAAAAAATGCACAACCCAAAACAAAAAATATGATTGCACCCCCTTGCTAATTGTGTGACACTTAAGCTTTTGTCTATCTTGCACTGAGTGATGATGTGATACAGAAGCAGGCAGCCAAAGATGGCCCGAAAAGGCTTAATTAAGTATTCTGCAGCTGCTACAAATTAGATCAGAATCTGCATCTGTGTAGACAATGACATTCATGGTAATTTTGAGGGCCAAGCAAAACAGAGGTTTGTTTTGGATGAACCCCTAGCCACAATTCAAACAAAATTCAGAATCAAACATGTTCTAGGGGAAAAAAAAGATTGGTCAACTTCCTCTCCTGTTGCTGAAAGCCACTATGGTTTTCCATTCTGGCTTCAGATGTGTATTCCAATGTCACACAGAAAAGGCATCTTTTACAGTATTCAAAATTTTTAATTTTTTCCCTAAAAAATAATTTTCAGGATCTTTCCAGATTAGACTTTGAACTATATTTTAGATAAGCAACCAGGTTTTTTGCTATTTCTCTGACAATTTGCCTCTATTTCAGATTTCACACTACTTTCTTGAACCAAAGTTGGAGTAAATGGTGCACAAATTTTAATGGTCAGTGATCCAACCTGTTCTAACAGATATATTTGCACCATAAATTGAATCTAGAATACAATAGTGATATATTAGTACATGGAATGAGGGTACAAAGGTATTACTCTCAAACTTTTTTATACAGATATGCTTGCATGCAGATATCAAGAACTAATGGGTTATTCTGTTGATATTTTGATGAAATGCACTGGTATTAAGTGTTTTCAAACTCTTCTGTACTAAATTCATGTTTTTGTTTTGCATTTCAACAGCTCCAAACCCAAGTGTTTGTCTATAAATATCTTCTAAGTGCTTCTGTAAAAACAATAATTAATACAAAAATTTTATTACATGATTTAGAGTGGCCTTTTGAAAGTTGACAGCTCTTCTTGACAAGTGAAGAACTTATAACTTCTGTGACCATGAATGTAATTGTACAATAGTTGGGTCAGCTTTTAGATGCGATTGTGCCACTTATGTTCATCTATTTAAAATTTCCATGAGCCTCCTGCTGTGATGTCACTGGTTATAATTCTTCCCATGGAAGTACTTTAAAAGTTGATATTATTGAGGTTAAAAGGAAACTAAGCCTCAGGTCATGTTTGGATATGTACTTTGGTTCAGATTTATTTAATCTGAAGTTGCTGTTACTGCCATATGATCTAGTTTGAGCTTCTTTGTACAGCTCCCTATGATGCAGACAGATTTAAGTTCCCATTTCTGGTCTGTTATGTTCTTGCAAGCCTGCACCAATCAGGCCAGCAAGATCTGATTTCAGCAATGACTTTACAGATAGCTACCCTAACATGGCTAAAGGAGAAGAAACCTGATTACTAAACTGAAGAAGTTCCTTCAATTGGAAATTATTATTTTTGTCAGGCAACTGAAAACCATACAGAGACAACCTTAGGTGGTTTTTTGTTGTTTTTTTTGTTGGTTTTGTTTGCTTGTTTGTTTGTTTTTGTTTTGGTTTGGTGGGGTTTTTTTTGTTTTGGTTTTGGTTTTGGTTTTTTTTTTTGTTTTTTTGGTTGTTTTTTTTTTTTTAAATTCAATTAACTTCATTCAAATATGTATTGAAACTTCTTGAAATGACCTAATATATTGTTAGCATTTTTAGTTTTAAACTCTCAGTAACAAATAAATATGTTATGGTGGCACTAGTATCTCTCTTGACATTTTAAATCTACAGAAGTTGGAAGGGCTGTGCTGTAAAACCTCTTTATTTCTGGATGTAACTGAATTGTTTTCTTTGCTGTTGCTCAGGTAAGGGGGCAAGAGTTGGGGAACAGGTACATGTTTCGAAGAGGTTTAGAAAAGTTTCTAGCTCCTAAGTGAGACCAAAGGGTCTTTTTGTAGTCTACACATTCGCGTAGGGGAAGATAAGACAAAAGGAATATGTGCAGAAATAACTCAAGAGGATTGTTGGTAAGTGGGGATAGACGGGTTAAGAATTTTTGGATTAAATTGAATTTCAATGAGGAGTTCCCACATCCTTTTTCCAGATTAAACCTAGCAGTTTGGAAGCTGTTTAAAGAGTGGTTTCTCCCAGGAACAAAGGAACCAAGTGCTTCTTTGCTCTAAATGGGAGCCAGTTCCCTTGTATTTCTGTGGAAGGAAGAATACAAACCAAAATCTCATTTCAGTGAGATTGAGGTGGAGTATTAAATGGCTAATGAATTGATTTAGTGCAAGAACATATAATTAAATGGCCAGATGTATTTTTACAAGGATAGGAACAATCTCCTGATGTACAAGTGGATTGTTTCACAGTCTTTTCTATTTTTCTCAACATTGATATACTCTTTTACAATTATTTCACACAATAATAATTTGTTATTACCAAGAATTCTTTCTACAATAGTTTCAAATTCAAGAGATGGATTGCTACTAAGGAAAAAGCTATTTGCTTATAGTTATATAGTACTTTAAAAAGTAACGGAAAAGAATGAATGCTGCAGGTGTTTATAGCAAAAGCTATAGGAAACACCCATTTTGTATACTTCTGTATTGTTATTTTTATAGCAATAAAAGAAAGTAGAGAGAAATGAAAATTATTGGGGGAGAGTTTTTTGTTAAAAAAAGAGCCAAAACAGAAGATAAAATGTAGCGACCATAAACAGAAAGGTTTGTTTTGCAGGATTAGTCCTTAACAACTGCTTATCATACTATTCAGCTTTTAACTTTTTTGCCCTGACAGATGATTCTATGTTTCAGGATACAGTGCATCAGCTACATTAACATTAGATCGAACTTCATATGCTATAAGTACAACTTCTAAGTATCTATGTAGAACTAGTAATGCTATATAGCTATATTTATGAACAAAGCTGTAAGTGCTGTTTTATTAATTCTATTATTTTATTTTTTTTTAATTATTTCCTGGGCAGTTATTTTATGTGCTTCCAGTAAACTTGTGTATGTTATCTTAAATCTAGATGTTTATTCTTTGTAAGCTGTATTTATTGAACTTGATTTATAGTCCGATGCCTTTAGAATTATGCATAGAAAGCACTGTGCTTTTGTCTTTATTGAAGATTTCTTAAGTGATGCTTTCAGAGCTTATCTCATAATGCTTAGATGCTTTCAAAGGAACAAACCCATATCTGACTATGCAATAAGTTGTCAGTACTTTAATTGGAGAAGACAATTCCCATTAATATTTTGTGTACCTATACACTGTGACAAGGAGTATACTTTGAGACCTGTCCTCATTACCTAGTTTATGGTAAATGTAGAGTGCAGCAGCATTTTTGAAATGGGATAGGAGGGGCGGAACTCCAAGCAGTCATGGAGAGTGGTGTGTGAATGCATCTTCACCTGGGAATGAGCCACAGTGGGGTGCAGGGGTGGGGAGCAGCTGCAAAGCCATCCATTTGCAGCCACCAGGACAGCTCAGGGGCATGGAGCCCTCAGGCAAGGCTCCAAGTGGCTCCCTGCGTTGCCAGCACACTGGCAAAGAGGAGAGTTCTCCACTACTCCTAATGGTAGCCTGATCCTTTGATTTCCACGGTGACTGTCTCAGACCAACAACCAATTAATTTCTGAACAAAAACATTAATTAATGAAAGTCCAAGAAGAAAGTCATGTGCATTTCTTAGAATAAGATTTTGCTTACTGTACCAAGGAGAAATAATTATAAATTCGAAGTGTATATTCATTCATATATATATTTGTACATACACACTTTATAAGCACAGTTGTTTATATATGTATATATGTATATATATATATGCACATACACTTTATAATAGAAACATAAAATTAAAAATTTTCATGTTTAAAATGCTCTTGTATAAAGTGGTAATTAAGGCTATTCATTCTACTCCCCCCCTGATTTTTTATCATACATCTCATCTTCTTATCTAACTTTTATGTGGAACTTCATTACCTTTGGTGGAAAGTATCCAGTTTTCACCAGTGTTAGTAAAAGTAGAAAGCCATGAGATGTTTTTAAAATGCCACGTAACAGTATATGAAAAAAATCTGAATTAACTTTTGAAGAACACAATCCAGATTGTGGATCTCCTAAGTTAAGATTTTTGCCAAAGCTTTGTGGTCAAATCCCATTTTGTATATATATGCACTATGGAAAAACTAATACAGATATCCTCTTGCCACTAGAACTTGGATTTATTGGAAAAGACAAACATGTGGTTGAAAGCTGAGCTACACTGTAGCTTTTCAAAATAAAAAGGATAAAAAGATAGTTGTAGAATAAATTGTCATAGTTTACAAAACAGATCACAGAGCTCTTAGTTAATAGGGAATAGTTAGTACAGAAATAAAGGAATGTACCAGGCATTTTAGGGGTGATTTTGTTTCTAACTGGAATAGTTATAAACTTTCAGTGCATTAAATTAGGTTTTCCTATTACTTAATCTGTCAGTATTTCATTAATAACAGAAATATTTCAGAATTACACTTAATGTGCTGAAATCTGTTGACAATAAAAATAAGAAACCAGAAAGACCAATTAAGAGCACTGATTTAAATTTAGTGGTCTAAATTATCTAGTGATAATCTCCACCATTTCAAACATTAAACAATCTTTTTCTAGAAACGGAAACATCTTAACTTTCATTTCACAAAATACTCTTTTCCCTCAGTGCAATGAAATACAGACTAACTTACCTGGAATTTCATTAAATTATCCAGGAGTTTGTCACATTAGTTACTGTTTCTAAGACTTTAAAATCAATACAGTAAAATACTGATGAACTTAAAGTGTACAGAACTAAAAGCTCTAACCTACAGGCTGTATGTGTTTCTTGTTTAGTGTGGCATGTACAAAGTCTGGTTAGCTCCAGGAACTGCCATTATTATTTACTGACTTCGTATTTAACAGTGCTTGGTTTTAATGACTGTTTAGGGGATTTGGTTTCCATACATTATGCATTATGCACAAAACAGTAGAGTTTTACAGGCATTGCTCATTTTAAAGGCAGATATAGCTTTGGGGATTTTGTTTTGTTCTACATTTCTTACTTGATCTGAAAATGTATCTCTCATATTTAGAAGTTTACTTTATGCTTTGACTAGTAAGGTTTTATGCTATTGGCCTTTTATTCTCACGTACAGTAGGATACCTTTGCAGCAAACAAAATCGTGATTATTTTCATATAGCAAATTCCAGAACAGAAACAATCTCTTCTTCATTTTCTGGTCTCTGAAAATGAAGAAAATGAGTGACAACTATGCCTGATCTACCTCTGCTGCGGTAGGGCTTCCCTGTCAAATGTGTGGGTCCCACAGAAACAAAATCAAAGATCATGGATGCTTGAAAGGGCATTATTATTCAGGTATTATTACTCAGTCTATTCTTAGACTACCCATTGCTGATACATCATTTATTTTGATATATGAGGAAGACCTACTGCAGAAATAATCTAACAGTATATTGACGTGCAATTCCTTTTTCTCCCCCATCAGTGCCTTCTATGCTGTGCAGTGACTTGTGACTATGTAATCTGTTTACTGCAAAAGATTCATATGGTTAAGTTTTCTGTCTGTTTACTCACTTAAATAAATGTTTTCAATTTAACATAACAATTTGTAATGAATACTGTGAAACACAGTTAAAAGAATGAGTTCTCGAAATAGAAATAAAAATAAAAATGCTTTTCTCCTCTTGAAAATATTTATTTTAACACATGGTCACATTTTCCTTCATTTTTGCATTAATTGAAATCTTATTGTTCTAGAAAAAAAAAATCTTTCCCCCCCATCATCTAGTTTCCCAGTTCTTATGCAAATTAAAGAATGCACACACAGGCATAATTTGTGGTTTTAAAACAAGGGAATGTGTAAATTCATGATATCTTTAAAAAGCATCATGTCAAGCAGTGCTTTCATGAAGCCTCTAGTTTACAATTTACATTTTCACTTTAGTATAAGGTGATGGTTTTGTGTGCTAACCCTTTGATTGTCTTATAAAGCGCTCTAACCAGTGTTAATTTCACTCATTTATTACAAAGGAAACTTAGTTGATGTTCAGAAGGAATTTGTAAGGCTCAGAATGACTGTTGAAGCTCCAAATTCTGAGCAGTCTACAGACAACAAATCCTTTTGATTTATTTGGAAATTACCAGGATAACTCATTTATTTTAGAGGCAGATGGAGAGCACAGAGTACACCCTCAGCCGGCACTGTCTGGCTTCTGCTGTTCTTGCACGTAATCCTCTATGTTCTTCCCATTCAGAATCATAGAAACCATTTGAAAGAAAGTGACTATAAGTATCCACTGAGTTTAAAGAAACTTTTCTTGGCAACAGAAGCTAAAATCAAGCTCTGTATCAAGTTAAATGCAAAGCATGCTACAAAGCTTATCTGCTTTCTCTTGAAGAAAGCTTTGTGAGACCAACCATGAGCCTGGAGCTGAATCACTGTGGCAAGCAGAACGTTCTAAAGACCTAAGAATAATTATTTAAAATTTTTTTCTATTAAAACTCACCAGTGCCCTTCTTCTGCTTCTCCAGGAAGTTGTACCCGTCAGCACCTGCTGAGGGCTTCGTTGATCAAACCCGCAGGTAAAAAATTCCTGTAGAATAAAGCCAGACCAGCTGGCTTTGAAGAGAAGCCCCCCAGTTTGGGTTGTTTGCCTCACTCACCCTCTGCTCTGCAGACCCAGGCTTTTTCTCCTTTGGATGCTGACCTGTAGGCTGCGTGATGTGGGCGCACAAGTGTCTGGCAGGCCACAGTGCACCTGCTTCTGTCACTCCCAAGTAAATTTAGCTGTAAAAGGTATCACTGACAAGCAGACCTTTGTCAGTGCTGGCAGACGAACAGAGCATTGCCATCCCCCTTCAAAAGTACCCTGTAAGTTCAAATGGAAAATATCTACTCGGTCGTCTTATCCAGTATCCAGGAATTTCTTCTTCAAGAAGAAGAAAGGCCAAGAGGCTCGTATATGGCAAAAAAGTTTCCTCCTTTAAATAGATATTAAAATTACATTATTCCAAGAAGAATCAATGAACAAGATGAGATTCTGTTCTATTAATTGTGGCTGGAAGAAAACTTTTTTAAAATGGGAACACAGCACACAGAAATTTCAATTCAGGTTATTAAATTGTGCTAAGTGTTAAAGTTGATTATATTTCCCTTCTGTAACTCATTGTGCTTTTTTGTCCAAAGAAGTATTAGAAAACGAAAACATATCAAGTAGAAGGTATTAATCTCATTCCCAAAATTAAAAAGCATACAGAAATGAGAGTTTGAATTTCAAAATTACATGTTTGTAGTACTTATGCTGTGGTAATCTAGGAACCAGACACTTTTAAAATGGGAGCTAAAGTAAATGGAGGCTCTTTTGAGAAAAGTGATCAAAACTTGGTATGCTTTTCCTTATTGGATATTTATAATTTATTCATAATGGGGGTATTTATAATTTATATCTGCCCCTTGTTTTTCTTTTTTTGCTTTTTTTTTTTTTCTTCCTGGAGATGGCTTCTGGTAATTGAAAGAGAAAGATGTAATTTGCACCAGTGTGTCTTCTTACAGAGTTAAAAAAAGAGTCACCAACATAAGTTTACCAGGATTGGTAGCAGCATACCAGATACTGCATTTTCTAGTTGAAAACGATGCCATAAACTCAGGTGGTTTCAAAGAAAAAATTTCAATAGTGTCTGCTTTGCTCTAATATGCTATTTAGAAGGAGCAAAATGTTCCTTCTAACAAATGAGACAAAAATTGTGGGTCAGGAGCTCTTTGTAAGACAAACAAGGTTCCTACTCATTTACTTGTATAAACAACCACTCACCAAGCTGTATGTCTCTGCAGGGGCACCCTTTCAGATAGGAACATGGACCTTATTGGCATCATCTTGTATCCATGGAAACATTTTAAGTACCTCTCTCTCAATATGTACTTCCCTTATTCAGGGTTTAAGAGCTGAGTACCAAATAAATAAGTGTTTTTATTATTTTCTTTGTGGAAGCTTGGTTCGTAGGATTTGTATCTGTCATAGTAAATATCTTGTACTTTCATCATGTTTGATAAAATCAAGTGTTTAATTTCAAGCCTCCTATCTGCTCTCATTCTTAGATTAAAACAAATGTTCTAAAAGTCCTAATGAGTGGAAACTCTGAAACTTCTTGTTATCCACTACTGTTTGAAAAAGAATGATCGTAGTTCACGTTACCAACAATTACGTAGTTCACATAGTTCATCAGGCTTAATCACTGTTCTCATTGCATGAAACTAGTCTGGTTTTCTGTATTTCTGAAAAAGAAATAGGGAAAATTAATAAGAAATCAGACTATTTTCTCTTGGCAACAGCCATACCCACCTATGTCACCGTTTAGTAGGTCACAGAAGCTGAGAGCTTAACAATCATCTTGAAACTGAACCAAAAGAATGAAAATAAAGGAGCTTATTCTGGGTTTTTACACAGAAATAATTGAAAAGCAAAATAATAATTTTTCTTTTAAGGTGTGTCTGCCACACTACTTAGTTAAAATATCAAAGTATACAGCTAAGAGAAATAAGGGATTTTATGTCTCTATATTTCCATGCAGAAAAAGAAACATTGGCATGAACTACATTCATTTTCAAAACTATCATTCTGAAGAAGATATTTTGCAGATCAAATGTAGTTATTTCAACATTATCTTGGCTCAGATTCAAAACTCTCTTGTAATTCCACCTATTAATTGGTACAACTCATGCACACTTTTAATGTACTTTGATTTAAAAAGTATGAAAATGAGTTATTGCTACCCATTAGTTAACATCCTCTATGTATTTTTAAAAAATCCTGCCTTAATTTTGTTTATAAAAAACATTTTCTTCACCTGAGCCAGGCTGTAACAATAAAACACCTTTTTAATTACAATTGCTATCAGAAAACCACATTTCTGTCTGGAAAGATCCAGTACTTCTCACTGAAATCCTACTGGTTTAGAGTCTTGGTTTGCTAAGTTTGTATCCCTGAATATTATTTTCATTTACCACCGTTATTGTTTTTATTTGCCCATTATGACCACAGTGCAGTCCCTGATGAGTGCAGATGGCACAAATGATTTCCACTGTAACAGTATTTGTGTAGAAATTTTGTAAGGCTTTGTTATATGATAAAAATTATTACCTTTTTACATGCCAGATTCTCCATATCAGGTTTATGCTTTTATTTATGGATATCTGTTTAAAAATGTGTAATCATTTTATTTAAGAAGTATGATCATGGTGTAGGCAAGTTGAAGCTGCCTGACCCCCTGTGAAAACCCCAGTGAGTAATCTGCCTGTGGGCTGGACTGTTTGCTCTGCAGATTGCCACGTGAGACCTAGGATTGTGATTTCTCTCCAGAATTTTTACTTTGAGCCAACTAAGCATATCAGAGGGGTGAAACTTTCAGTCTCCAGAGAAGGATGTGGGACACATGGCATTTTTTTCATTTCCTTTTCATCGTGTGCCTGACCTTGTTACAAGGTCATGGTTGCTGGGGTACTAAATGGGGAAGGAGAAAGAGAACCTAATCTCATCTCAGCCCTCTGCGTGTTCAGCCTGAGGTGGATGAGGAAGCTCTGACCTTGCACATCATCCTGAACAAATAAAATTTCAGTTACTCTCTTGAAGGATTGCTCAGGTGCACTGCAAAATACAGTGAAATCTGGGTTTGGCCCTGCTGTTTGGAAATGATGGAACTAAGGTTTGCCCTGTTGACTCTGTGTAACTGGCAAAAATCCAATTCTTCCTAGCCACAGACCTCGGGGAGAGAAAGGGATCAGGAAAATTGGTAGTGGTATCTCTTGGGCATATAAATCTTCATCTAAGTAATATGTTCTCAGCTTTATGATTTTTAGCTTTTTAATCCAAGATGTCTTTTTTTCCCCCTAGCATTTGTTAAAGAATCACTTCCAAAATGCTAGAAAGTCAGCCTGAGCATATTGCAGATAAAATCTGTCTCCCTTCTCCATCACACAAAATAGAGATTCAACATTTGGCCTATATTCAGTTTTTCAGGTGCTAAAAAGCTATGACAAAACTGCACAGATCGTATGATAATGGGCATATTATACAACTCTAGATCATCATATGCCTAACTTATTATTACTATTTTAGTTTTCCACAGATCACTTTTCTAGCACCATCAACTTAGATGCACTTCAGAAAAATAAAGGCTCATTGAATGTTTTTTTAATTTATAGATCAAATACTAATAAGCAGGAAAGAAAGCCGGGAAAAAATTTAAGAATATGGTAAAGGAGTAGGTAGTATTGCTGTAAAAAGAAGAGTGAGCTGAGTTGTGTGAAGGCTCTTATGGATCGTCAGCAGAATAAAATGTATACAAGGAATTCTACAAGGAATAGAATAACCTCCTCTTATTTTTGAGTTTTCAGAGCAAAAGCAGGCCTCAAATTCTGACCCTTCCGTGCCTGAAGCATACCCAAATGAAAAGGACTGAGAAAGAAACCTGACTGATTAAAAAGCAGCTATGTTTGAGGAACTTGCACACAACAAAATTGGTTCAAATTTGGGCTAGAAAATGGGTGGGAGTCTGCTTCCACTGGTAGGAGCAGAGATTTTCCAGGACAGAAGTACAGAATTACAGTAGCAAGGTGATGGAGTGTGAAACTCCCCATTCATAAATTTACTCAAATAGGTGCAATACAGCAGAAAATATACATCTACAAATTTGCATGTGGCCTCCCCTGTATCACTGTGCAAACTCTGAAAGGAAAAAGGATGTAAATATACATTTGGCAAGTGAGAGAGAGAGCAATGTTATGTAGGCTTTCCTGATACAGAGGAGGAGCTGAGATTTTTTTCCTAAAGAAAAAGTAATTTGAAAGGTATATAGACAGTAGAGATATGGTAGGAAAATAGTGAGTTTAGCTGCAGCATTCTGAACAATTTTGAGAAAAGGATGGAGGGCAGGGTTAAGGTAGATAAGGTGAGATATCTGTCCATTTAAGTGGTTGCTGGCAATGGTGGTGAGCCACATTTCACTGAAATGAAGAAGATCTTTATTTAGGAAAGAGGTTGCATAGTAAAATATTGGAATAGATAGGTCCGTAAGTTATGAAAGAGAATGGTTATGAAATACCTCATGCAGTGAGGTAGAGAAGGAGACAGGGGGAAGAGACAGTGCTTAAGTAGGAATAATTCTGTTCATGTCTGTGGCTGTTTGTAGGCAGAGGCAGATGCGTGCTGTGCAGCAGAAACAGTCAGATTTGGCATAAATGTAGCTGGAGGCAGGAAAAAAGATAATCGTAGAACCATAGAATACCAAGTTGGAAGGGACCTCAAGGATCATTTGGCCCAACCTTTCTTGGAAAAAGCATGTCTATGAGGGTGGGAGAAAAAGAAAACTTTGGAACATGCTTCTCTACTTTTCCAGTTTTTATGCCCTAAACTTTTAAAAAAGGAAAAATAAAAGCACTGTAGGGGCAGTACAGATGAGAGAATGAGAAAGAAGAATCTGACCTTGCAGTGAGTTACAGGTTCTGCTGAAATGCTGAGGCAACTGTACACACAGCTGTGCAAGCACCTCAAATGCTCCTACTTGTAGAATTTTTTTTAAAAATGCAAAAGAAACTATGGGGACAATTTATTCATTTAGCCAGAAGAAGCACTTTCTGACACATTCGTGACTGGATAGCCAGTGTGCTTGTGTAATTCAATATGCAGAGCACAGGGGCAGTAAGGGAGGAGATGACACAGCCAGGCCCAAGTTTGGCATCTCAAGTGGAGCAGCCTCTGTGCAGCTCTCAGAAGGCTGTAGCACTGCCTCAGTCACACGAGGTTCACATAGAAGGTGCACACTAGGTGCACATCTGTTAGGTGACAGGCTGATGCCATAAGAAAGCTGGTTCCAGGAACCACAAATACCTAACTCACAACAAACCTGTCTTGTTAGATTCTCTCACAGTTAAAAGAATAATAATAATGAAAAACAATTCTGAGATAGATGTGGATGCATCTATACCACTGGAGTGAAAGCAGTGTGAGCAGCTACAGTCAGGAAGAACTCGGGTATGTATATGCCATTATTTTAAATGTACTCCAGGATTCTGTCAACAGAGAAAAGACATGAGAACTTCCCCAGGAATGTTTACTGCAGAACAGTTAATACTGATTATAAGTTACTTTAAAGTAATAAATTAATAGTGACCTTTTCTGCCAAAATACGGTTTGTTACAGACTGATCTGCTGTTTTGTATAACTCTTTTACATAGTAATTGCCAGTATAGCTGCCCAAGAACTGAAATGTAAATATGATAGGGAATGATTCACAGACAGTGATCTAAAAGCAAAATGAAACCCTCAAAATGTTACGAGGTTTTAGAACGAAAATATTTTAATGCAAATCAGCAATATGGTGTATTGTCAAATTAATTATTTGAAAAAGAATATTTATAATAAACATTGGAAAGGATCAGTGAAATAAGGGGTTTCACTAAACATTCCCAGTTTCATGTAAAAATGATTCAACTCCTCTTCCCACAAGTAATTTTTCATATTTTGCTGTTGTCTCGGAAACTCATAAAAGCTCTAGTTTTATAAATACATTCTGTTCAATAGATAGGAGATTTATATTGCACTTGTCATGGTGGCTACAAAATATGCTTATTAATAAATGAGTAAATGGGCCTCCTCTTTTAGTGCTTTGATTCTGTATGAACTGTTGATTTAGAAGCTACCATTTAAGATGGTTCAGGTACCACAGACATACACAGGTTGCATTGAGATTTTTCATTGTTCGTGAGTTGTCATATTTCAACCATTCAAATTTAAAGTTACTATTTTGGGGTATGTGCCTTGTGCTGGATTTTCTATAATGAATTAGCAGTAATTTGAAAAGAACAGGAGTGGTGTTCTAGATTATGTCTGTTAAGAAAGCATGTGAAATTGTGTCACTAGGAATTGCTAATACCTACAGATTTTTGGAGTAATGGAGGAACTTCAGGGGTAGTCTTGGTAATGTACCTGTTGTCTGCTCAAATAACATGTCTGCCAAGATGTTTGCCAGCAGAGTACCAGGTTGTGTATGCTTATCTGAGACTTCAGTCAGAAAACTGGCACCCAAGAGGGGAAATGATTAAAAGCTGTTGTCATGCCTATATGCAAGGAGCAAACTTGCTTAGAGCTGTATGGCAGGTAATTCTGATATCTGTGGTATTTTCAGCACTCGACTTAACGCTATCACAGAATCTGAGCATTACTAAGGTGTGTATGTTTTGCTTTGTGTATGGATTGATGCGGTGGCTGCTGGCTGCTCGCTACCTGCTTGGTCACAGTACAAAAGGAGGAATATACACGTTATTCTTTCTCTCTTTGCACCTTTCTCCTGCTCCTTGGAATGATACAGAGAACTAACTTCACCCTGACTTTTTCTCTCTGTGTCCCACCTTCCCAGTTCTTAGTATGAGAGCAAATATTGCCCAATGCTCCACAGCAGTAGGCAGAAAAATTCAGTAGAATTCAGACTTTCTGAAGAATTGAGTTTTGCAACAGGCACTCGTATGTACAAAAACATAATTCTAATCCTCTACTGTTTCTTGGTGTTAATGTACCATATTCATTGAGACTGAAACAGAATTGGTGCCTCTAAGAGCACTGATTTGAACAATTATCCAAAATCAGATTATAATAAACAGCAGTCTAAGGAATTTTGATTAACCTCTAAATGAGTGTTAAATAAGGGCTACTTTGGAAAAACCCTGATCAAATGCATTAATGATAAGTTGTGAAGTAGTAGTAATTGCTTATAGGGCATTATAGATAACATAGTTAATTGATATCACTCTCTCACACATGTATAACACATCAGTTGGCATGAAGGTGAAGTGATTATTTACTGCAGTCGAAATACATTAGATAAGATGCATAAAATGGAAACAGGAATTCACTGTGATCACCTTACTTGATGATGACTTCATTCAATGACTTTGTTTTGGGTGAATATTGCTTGGCTATTAGTGATTCCAGCTTTCTGATGAGCTCCTCTAACTAGATTTTAAGGGAATATCATATGGTTCAGATAAAGACTGTAAATAGTCCAGAGAGGTTTCACAGGGTGAAGTAATCACTCAGGTCCAGAGACCACCCTGAGAGCCAGGACCAGGAGGAGGTGGACCAGGGACAGAGCTGAGAGGAGGCTACGCCATGGCTCGTTAACCCATTCAAGGAACAGTGCAAAGACGGGACTGGTAAAAAAGCAGGGATCTGTTTATCCAGGAAACAGCTACCCAGAGCAAAGCCTAGTACTCCATTCAGAGACTACTACACTTTAAACACAGCTCCAATTAATTAAGGCCCTGGGCTGAAATTAGAGGGAGCTCGTGTGTCTAGGAGCATGAGTGAAGGGGAGGTTTATCAGAGTAATACAGTCTGTCAGGACAATCAGAGACTTGACAGCTTCTTCCTTTCTCTTTCCCGTATCAATGCTTGCACACACGGGGTTCACCAAATGCATCTGCCTAACTCACCTTCTTCAAGGTAGTGCTAAGGAGGGATGTGTTTTGGAAGAGTTCAGGTTGAGATTACAAATGGGAGTGACAAACATGTCCTCATCTTGCAGGTGTGTTCACAGTACAGATCACACGTGTAGACTCCAGGGAGTTTGGATTTTTTTCTTTTTTTGAGGGAGGAAGGACAAATATTTCAAGAGTCCTCAGTTCTTCCTGTTTCAAGCATGGCTGCAACCCTCAACAACAAATTGGGAGAAAAATACATGTGTTGACACAGCTGCACATCTCATGCATGCACATCTCATGCACAGTTCCATTGGACTACAAGGAGTTTTCTTCAACAAAATTAAAATGTTTTCCTCAACAAAATGAAGATGTTCTTATACCACAGCTTGGGAAATGTCAATAAAGCACATGGGCTTTGAAATGGGTGAGATATATATGAGTGAAATGTAATAATTTTACATAAGGACTTGGATCAGAATTGTTACTTATGACTGGCATTCTATGACATTCTTTCTTTACGACCCCTTCTTATGCTGCAGCTCACTTGACCTAAATTCTATTGCAGTCTTCTGTTGCGAAAGATTGAGATTTCAGTCACTGCTGAAAGCAAGTTAAAAAAATTGAAGTCTTTACCAAAAATGATACAATGAATTCAGCATTGTATGGCATTTAATCTTATATTGCATCCTATTGATTTTATGCCAGACTTAATTTTTCATTTTAACCAAGCTGCAGACTGCAATGTTGTTACCAAGAGTTGTCAACACAATAAACAGAAGGCTTAAAGAGTGGATATGGGGAAATTTATCAGATTTGTCAAGAATATGAAGATGATCTGGGAAGTACAGATACAGATAAGAAACAACTATGAAATACTTAGCATCACTGACTATTAAAATAATGGCTGTAAAGTTTTCTGGTTTAATTAAAAATTAAAATCAAAGGGCAGTTCATGCCTATTAGAGATATTGTGAAACACTGCTGAAAACTTGGGCAAGTGTCTTTGCATGAGTTTTTTTTTCAGCTAACATCTGGAAGATTTCCTTTTCTACCAAGCCCTATTTTAGTTTTAAAAATGACAATCTTTGTCCTTCAGCAGTCTGCAGCACTGGGTGGATTCTCTGGCAAATTTAATTGCCACAGAATCACACAAACCCTTTACTATTATCAAATGATGTGTGATAAACAAACACAGAATCTTATTTCACTGAATTATTATCTTCATTTAGTACTTAACCGCACTGGGAAGTGGCCTTTTGAATAGCATAGGTCATGAAACAATTGCTCTTGGAGTATCTGAATTGCTTCATTGTCTATTTAACTTGACAGCAGACTATCTGCAGTTTCACAAGTTAGATTATTTTTTGTGGTCAAAATGCTTGTATTGTAGTAAAATGTTTTGTCATATCTCTTCAAAGGGATGGTGGCTTATTCTGCATTTACTCTGGCTCTCTGTAGTTGAGGCTTCATGCAGAGTGGGTGCTTCAGGAAGCTGGGAAACTGTTAACTCAGCAGCGTTTTCCCTGTTGTGCCAGTATGCTGTACCCACAATGAGAGAATCTTGTGAAGCTCATTTCAGGATGATTTTCTGGTATTTCACATAGGCCTGAGGGGAGAAAGAGATATATTCTGTGACTTGTCTTGAATAAAAGATTTTTCAGACCTGAAACAGAATTCAAAAGTCTCCTGAAGAGGAGACAAATCTATTAGTGTGCTAGTGGTATTCTTTGTGTAGCACAGAAGCGCATCAGTGAAGGTAAGAAGGTGGCTAGTAATATAAACATTTCACATTCATGGGGACACACGGCAGTCAGTAACAGGTGTCATATTAATCTTGGCAGCCTACTTCACCCTAATGTTTCTGAGGGATTCAGATCACAACATGTCTCTGAGTTGAGTAAGTAACATGTAATAAATCAAAAGGAAAAGCAAAGTCTCCTTCTGCTTCCTTTAGAGTACTTTCACTGATGTGCTGAGATGGTACGGGAAGCAGAAGAGAAAGGAGGATGAAAGGAAGGTCATTTGTAGATACCTTATGGAAAGGCATCTGATTTTGTCTCTACAGCATAGGATTCAAAGTCTGAGGGAGAGACTCAAACACTTTTTATGGGGTGCATCAGGCACAGCATTGCCTGCTGATCAAAGGAGGTGTTTGTCCTATTTTATTTTGCACTGGTGCGGCCTTGCCTCGAATCCTGTGTGCAGTTTTGGGTGCCTCAATATAAGAAAGACATAAAGTCATTAGAGAGTGTCCAAAGGAGGGCCATGAGGATGATGAAGGGCCTGTAGGGGAAGCCATACAAGGAGTGGCTGAGGTCACTTGGTCTGTTCAACCTGGAGAAGACTGAGGGGAAATTCCTCTTGAGGGAAAGAAGGAGAGCAGGTACAGATACCTTCACTGTCATGACCAGTGACAGCATTTGCATAAATGGCATGAAGCTGAGTTGGGGGAGGTTTAGGCAAAAGGGAAAATTTTTTCACCCAGAGCTGGAACAGGGTCCTCAAAGAAGTGGTGAAGGCTCCAAGCCTGAGTTCAAGGAGTGCTTGGACAATGCTCTCAGACTCATGGTGTGATTCTTGAAGTGTCCTGTGCAGGGCCACAGTTTGGACTCTGTGATCCTTACAGGTCCCTTCTCTTTTCCTCTGGTTCTCCGATTTTCTGATTCTTGACAGCCTTTGCTAAAGAACCAAGAGTTTGAGCAACAGTGGACCTATTGAGCAGAAAAGGACACACTTCTGGTGGTCCTTGCCTCTGCTGGTTTCTCTGGAGCATTGAAATCACTGGATATAATTTCTCTCTTCAGAGACAAGTGAACAAATCATCTGAAGTAGCGGCAAATGCTCACTTACGTCACTAGGACTGTCTATGGACACAAATCTAGTGGTGGAGAATGAACCCTTGTGCAGTTTGTGAGAAGAAGAAGATGCCACAGCTGGCATGTGTCTAAGCGCCAGCTGCCAGCTTGACCATGGGGAACTTTTTCCTTGTTGTAAGTTTGCTTTTTGTTCAGGCTTTGCATGCAAGTGTAAAACAAGGATTTAATTTATTTAATCTAACAATTTTTTTAAAAAATCTTGTAAGAGCTCCACAAGATTGACATTATCCTGCAGTAGTGTCACAGCCTGCAGTCATTTAATGCCTCTTCTTGTGAGGCCAGGATTCCACGCCCAACTGCATTTAGTAGGTCACTACAGTAATTTTAAATGTCTTTCTTTCAGATTTTTGCCATCTTCAATTATACCTTTCCACCCTACTATTTGTGTAATTTTCTTCTGTCTGAAGTTTCTTTACTGTTGTTCTCTATTGCACAGCATGACAAATTACCCGTCAAGCCATATCTTTTCAGCCCAGAAATACACGGTAGCAGAGAGTCACAGCATTATCGCATGTTGTGTATTTTATTTCCTCACAGTTCATTCAAGGGTGTCACTTTATTTTCCTGCTTCCTTTTGTCATCATGGAGATTAACTATTTTAGTGTTCCTAAACTTTAGGAACAGTTAGAAAAACATCCTAAGCTCAGAGCAACACACACACAATTCTGTATCACTTAATGCTTCCCCTGCATGGCAAAACCTTATTGTTGATTTGGAGTCTTTGCAGAAGCCACAATTAGGCTTTCACCCTTATTATACAGCTGAATAACCTGGGCTGTGGGCAAGAGTATTATTTGTAGCCTCAGGCCACCAACCAAATTTGCTGTGAGTCACCATTCACTTTGACAGTGTGCACTAGGTTCTGCTGGGAGTTACGAAACTCTCCAGGTCTGATGCGTACTGTGTCCACCATCCATCCTCTTCTCCCTCTTTTCTCTTTAATTCAAGGTAAATACCGGTAATTGTAACATCTGTGCTGAGATATCTCCCAGGCATTGCAAGGATCTATTAGAAAAATGAACTGGAACAGCTAAGAGTATTGGCAGCTAATACATAAATAGAAGACTTCTTTAGAAGTTGTGATTAAGATGATACAGAGAAATTTTGTTGTTGACAGCATCATTCAGAGCCCTCATTAGCATTCGACAGGGACAGTTTGGTAATTCATGGGCTTGTAGATTCCACAGCATTAGTGCTCAGTCTGAAGAAAACTGCAGGAACAAACACATGTGAGACAGGATCTTGAGCGAATGTACCCTGTTCTTCTTTACAAGGTATTTTATGGGTCACTAAGAAGAATGATTGGCTGAAAGAGGGAAAAACCCCACTTCCATAAGGCAAGCTAGAGGAGCTAGGACTTTGGGTAATCAGAAAGACCACTGTGGGATGAAATTTGGCTGGAAATAACCTCACATGCTTTTGCGTAAGTATTTTTGTAACTGACAAAATACTATCTATTTAATACTGTTAATTTTATGATTTTTTTAAGTAATACTTGCTCCTAGAAAAGCATGAAAGCAGAATACAATAAGCTGAAAGTGTCACAGTGCCAAGAATACCAAGATCAGTTTGCAATCTTGTGTTAATGGTCCAGTAACTTAAAGATTGGCAGATACTTAGAGACTGGTCTTGAGAGGTGCTGGAAGAGCCAGAACTCCCAATAGCTGGTATAGGCACAGATTAGGCACCAGTCCAAGGCTAAATTAATCTAATCCTAAATAAAGCTTCTCTCTCACCCTCTGCAGCATTTTACTGTGCATTTTGTAGTATTTACCTATTCTGTACCTATTCTGAGTCCTACATGTTGAGATTTTTAAAATTCCAGATTTCAGTCTGGAATTTAAAATATACAAATAATGTATATTTACCACAAATAATTTAATTATGTTTATTTTTTTCAAGCATATCATTACCAGTTCAATGGCAAGATTAGTATAGAAATAAAAATGCATGAAGAATTTAGAGTAAGCCTGACTTGTGAACCACAGACAAAATATTTAACTTTGTTTTTGCAACTTTTTCTGTAAAATCTTGAAATTGATTTAAATGGGACTGGAACGTCTGAATGCTGCAGTTCATTTCTCTTGTAATGTCTTCTAATCCATTTGCTTTAGAATATCAGGTGGAAAATAGTAATAGAAAATCCAGCTCCGGTATGTTTCTCCGTGAATTTTTTTAATGGAAATTTGCTACTGCAGCTGATAAAGAGAATTATACAAGCTTTGTCACAGAAATCACATTGTAAAAGGTTCCAAAAAACTTGACAATGTTGACAGTTGTTTTCAGCAAATGGCTGCTTTACTGTAGCACTGTCAATGTCGATGTCCTTGTGCACATGTAAAAGAGCAATGTGATTAAGGCAAGCTTGTCCATGCTAGATATGAGCCAAGTTTTCAATCTCCTCATGGCACTGAAAGATTGCTCAGCTGTTGCAGACAAGGCAAGAATAGCTGGCAGATTTCTGCCATTAAAATAAAAAAAATCTTTGTCTTTGGGCATGCATCTATAGGAATGTGTAACATCTGCTACTGACCCTAAATTCTAGATAAGAGCGGCTCGTATTTGTAACTCAAATTCATATTCCTTGGTTTAGATGATGCACTTCCAAGGATATACCAAAGTATTTTTGTAAGAAGAAATTTGTCTAAACAGCAGTCTAAAGCATGATATACTTCTGTTAAGTGTTACAGTAGTGAAATGCCATTATTCCTCTAGTGTCACTTGCCACTGCAACTCATGTCCACCTTATGTTGAATTTAATTTGGACAAATAATCTATATTGTATTCTATTCTGAGAATATTTCATATTTATACATGAAAATCAATGCCTGTGCTCTGTCTAGAACATCAGTCATCTTTCCACATTTTCTTCACTATCAACTAGATGAAAAGAGTGAAAAACTCAGTTCTTTAGCCTTTGTCAAAGGAAATGGGCCTGAGTTAACACAGTCATATCTTCCATCCTATTGACCCTGAATTCTTTATGTAAGATGTCAAAACCATGGGACTCAGCAGATTTTTTGCCATGCCTGGATGTGGAAATAGTGGGAAGAAGCCAGTTTCAACAACATAATCTCATAACAAACCCAGGGAGATTTTCTCATATAAATTAATGTAGACTTTGTTCGTCTAAACATACTCAGATTTCCACTTTGTATCTATTAAAAACTCTTTAAAAAAAAAAATCTGGATTTCTGACAATACCCTGAGGGAGAGAAAGGCACAGATTTCAGGTTGACTCAGGGTGATCAGTTCAAGATTTCCCAGACACCCAGTGTGATGCTCTGCATATCATGGGCTATCTAGGTAGGTCTGCAGCTCGGGGAGGTGATATGGAGATATCTGTGAACAGAAGCTATGAACTGAAGCTTGTACAGTGGCAGAGTGTGGTACTGAAGAGCTGCACTTGACAGTGTAGCATTTGACAGTGTCTAATTACAAAACTATCTTTCCTCTTCTTGCAGCCCAGTAGCACATTCACTGTTCTCCAACCAAATTCTGAAAAAAATGCCTTGGACAAAAGTCTTCTTCAATAAAAAAGCCCAACTCAAGCCCAGAAAGTTGTCTACTCTCTATACAAAACGAGGCTGAACTCTGATAGAAATGGAAGTTTTTGACAAGGTATTTGAAGAGTGTGACATAATACATGCAGCAAAGGGGGGAAGGAGGTAATTTAAAGATGTACTCCTCATCTTAATTCTAGTATTTCCACATATTTTAAGACTTGATGCTATAATGTAAACATCTTTATAAAAAAATCTTATGGTAAGTCATGGGCAGCACCACCTATGCCTCCTATAATTATCATGTTTAAAATAAAAGTTATAGCAAGTGTAACAGGGAGGGCTTTGCTCTTAACAGAAACCAATACTAGTTTACCATTTTGCATCATTAGGGTAAAAGGATGTGGTGTAGTAAAAGCCACATTTCAGGAAGATGTGTTCCTTTTTTTGCCCCCTGTGAAATTCAGGGTGACAATACACTTCTCCTACTGTTTTGGATAAGTATTTGTACCCCAATACCTTGAGCTCATAGAGCAGCAGTTTGACTCGTATTTTGTTCTCAGGTTCCGTGGTCAAAAGCCGAAATCTCGTAAAAAAAGGCTGTAATTGTCAGCTAGTAAATCTCTCTCTTCAAGAGAGAGAGGTCAATTATTCAAGGTCAATTAGAGTGAAGAACTTTTCAATCTGGACTTATTACTAAAGAAAATCTTTCTCAATGCAGAACTGTTGAAACAGGAGAGCTTCTCCCTGTACCCCATCTGCTCTCTGCTTTTTTGTGTTCCTTCACTACAGCTGCAGGCATTACCAGGCTGACTCCACTTTGAAAAACTAAAGCCACATTCTTCAGAGCAGTTGCTTGGTGTTGGTCAGATTTCTCTGCAGGCCTTTTTTTCCATTTGGAGACATGGAGGCTGACACATAGTTTCCAAGAACCTTGCATGTCTTCTGTCTCCTGAATCGTCTCCTGAATCCCAAGTATTTCTCATGTGGCTAGCAAAAGAATATCCAGATAATTTTTGGCCCGGTGCGACAAGCTTTGAGTAGAAAGCCAGATGGCCCTGAAAATGGATTGTAAAGTAATTATTTCATTTTATATTAACTCCTTGTCTTTAATATGTGTGTGCTTTCACTGTTATGGTTAGAGCATTTGCAAGATCTGAAGAGACTATGAAATCCCACTAACTTTAGCAGCAATCGCTGCCTTTGTTGCTCAGGCTGTAAATGATATCACACAATGATTCATGTAAAAAGCAATAATACAGCTTGACAAAAGTAAAAGATGAGCAATGAACTAAAAACCAAAAGAGCTTGTTACCTTTCCCAAAACAACACTTTTTCATTCCTGACCTAGGTTTACTTTTTCCCCCTCTTCTTTAAGCATCCTTTACATTATATACTAAAAAATAAATGCATTGAAGGGTCAAACTTTAATTCCAAAATTACTACCTTTCAGACCCTTTATTTTCCTTTCAGGCATCTAAAAAAATAGGTCAAAGTAACACTGAATAATTTGAAAAGTTAACAAAATTTTGTTTATGGGAAGTCTAAGTAGATGTAATTAAAATAACCTTTAAACAGATTGTTTCCCTGCAATTCTCAACTATACATTTTAAAGAACTGAAGTTTTAGACAAATAATTTTTTTTTGCTTTCTTTTCCTAAGAAGACAAAGGCAAAAAAAAAACCAAACCAGCTTCAAGGGACAGGACATGAAGTCGTCATGGGTTACTGTCCCCTTTGCAGCAAAATGAATGAGTTTTGGCTCACAACCTTGTTTTGTTCTCCCTCAAATCACCCTGCCTAGATACCACTGGGAAGATGAGGGCAGAAGATTGACACACAACAACTGTAGATTCAAACATACAAGGTGATAAATAAGGCCCTGATTCTGTAAGCAGGCCTGCCCAGACACAGCTGCCCTCCAGACCTCTGCTCTACCACAGTCAGTCTGCATTTTTATTTTTTTCATTTTCAGTATTATCATGGACTTTAATTTTCTCAGTACTCAATGCTGACTGGTTAGAAGACATAACACTGATAGCATTTGATAATGAAGAAACATTGTGCAAAGAAGAAAAGGATATATTTATTTTCTGGACAAACCTGAAGTGAAAGACAAAACATTCAAGAATTTCTTACCACAACTGATAAGGGAAATTTCCCTTTGATTTTCTGCTTTCTGTTCATTGGATAAGCTAGATTTCCCAAACTTTGGGACAAATCTTTTAACATATGTTGGATGAACCCTGCATTACAGAGCAAGGCAGGGAAGTCACTAGAGATCCCTGCAAAAGGCTTGCCTCGATATTCCACCTCTACAGTTCATTTTCTTTGGCTGAAGCCACAGGAACAGTGGAAAAGGAGCTAAGCCACCGCTGGCATTTTTGAACCCAGTTAATGGGATTCTTCTCACCAGGGGAGTTTGGAGTCTAATCTTGCCATTTGAGCTCCTTTTCCATCAGTGCTGATCATACTTTAAAGCTTAATCATAAATATTGAAAATGCATTACATATTTTGAGCTACGTTTTAGGGTTTTCTCCACACACAGTAAATAAGTGAACTTAGTCTACTCTGTGCCTCTTCTTCTAACTCTGAACACAAACACAGGCACAGCTAATGTGGGACTAAATACAACTTAAATTTCTGCGGCATGAGCATCTTACCAATTGCAAATGTGTGGAACAACCAACCCCCGAACTTTTATCAGATATACGATGATTCAATGAATATATGTTTGTAAACCTATACCCAGAAAATATTTTTTCTACTGAGTGGTATTTGCCCAAGAGAAACAAGACCAGAATACACATCTCCTGTGGACCAGGAGAAACCTCTCTGTATTTGTCTCTGAACAGTATAGACCTAATAATGATTAGTTAAAAAAATATTGGGAAAGATGGAGCTTTTCAGACTTAGCAGATTCTTATTGGATTTGCTTGTGTGGAAAAAATGAGAATCTGAGGATTCTTTTGCACAATTAAAAAAGTTTTGCACATATTTAAGGAAGATTTAAGACACTGGTAAAACAGATTCAGATAAAGTGTGAAAAATCAATAAATTATGTGACCACTAAATCCAGGTCTTACAGACATGTCAGATACTGGTTTATTCTTCTATGGATTTTGAGATCCTTGGACTCCTCATCTTTCCCAAAGTGGTCAGGGAAACACAGCAAGTTTTCAGTCTGAAGTGCAGATTATCTGGTAGGCTAAAAAATAATTCTCTTTACAGAACACCTGGAATTTGTGGTTATGTGCTGGTAGGGAAAATAACAAAGCAACTGCTAAAAAAATTCCATTGTGGCTTTAAGAGGAAGGTACATGTACATGAGTTTCATTTTCACAAGTTCTTTAGAAGGTTGAAAGTATCTGGTTTTAGACAAAATTTCACTATTTCCTTTGACTCGCTTGATTCATTGGAATCTTGAAATAACACAGTTGTTATCCATGTTTGAAAACTACATACTTTGTAAAACAGTGTGTAAGTTCTTGTTGAATAAATCCTCCACTTCAAGAACTGTGATTGTGACCGAGTAAAAACATAAAAAATAAGTTCTGCAGAGAAAACATGAGAGTTCTATGTGTGCATGGGTTTTTGGTTTTATTTGTCTTTGTTTAGATAGTTGCAAAATTAATTGAACTTCTACTGCCTCAGAAGTCTAATCATACTTAAAATACAAACTTATTCACAAGAACGCCTTTGGAAGATTCATTCCTCATGCATCTTCATTTCTGTATGCTGATTTATAAAGCCATTCCAGATTTATTACACAGCCTGATACAACGGGTAGGCTTAGCTGGTTCCAGGACCTCTAAATATCTTGACAGTACCCTAAAAAAGCTGGTATCCCTTGGCTGTGATTAGAGAGAGCAGCAGAGTTGAAGCTTTGCTTGCATCTACAATATTTTTCCTCGGAGATGGTAAAAATGTAACTGTGCTATGGACTGTGAGGGAAAACACATCTTTGGGGGGCATGGGGTGCTTCCAGCCCTGCTGGGATTCTTGGAAGAGGGTGTTTGGGGCAGAGCTGCAGAACACAGTATGCTCTCAGATTTTTGCCCTGTGATGCAGGTGCAGCTGTGGCATCTCCATGCTCCATATTGGGATATCCAAGTCCAGCAGGTGGGGGGGGATGTATGAATTTGGGAAAGAAATGTGCACACACATCAATTTTTCTAGCTGATGTGAAGGAAAAAACACTTCAGACCCAGGAATGGTGCTAATAATGACGGTGTAGTTTCAAAGACACCGTCTTGGCTCATGTGCATGGTTTCAAGGAACTACATCAAAGGCAGAATTCAGACCATTTTAGGACCAGAGACAAGTAATTTAGCTGACTTCCGGGTGATGGAAGATTAAGAAAAATGAAGTGCTGGGTGTCTTGACCTTTACTGAATGTCTCCTTTCTACAGCTGATACTGGCCCCCTCTGCAGGCAACAAATCTGCCAGGGTCAATAACACAAAGCATTTATTTTGCCTTTTGTGCAAAGTTATGTTGTACTTCCCCGGTCTATGTAAGTTGTTCTTTAGCAGCAAAGTGCCCTACATACACCTGAAGTGACAGCAACAACACAGAGTGGTTTATGTGCTAGTAGCCAAGTAGGCAATAAGTACCAGAAGGATCGTAGGTGGAAGCCTAAACTTTGATCACCTGCCTCAGACCTCAAAAAGGGGTATTACTAAACAAATTTTACTCCTTTTTCCTTTTCCACTAAGTGAGGCAAGTTGGAACTGAAATCTTGTAGGGCTCCAAGCCTTTCTTTGCCCTTTTACATTGCTGTATTAATTTTGCACCTGGGCACTAATGATATGTCTTGTCCTGAATGTTGCTGTTCTGTTCTGTCATTGTTGCCTGTATGAAGAGCTGGATGTGGAGCAGTGGGTCCCGGTGCACCCAGTTTTGGTAGGAAAACTTAGCATTATCTGTTTTCAAAGACATGCCTTACAAAGAACAGAAATACTAATTGAAATGGAAGTGACTTTTTATTTCAATTGTCTGAAAGGTCTGATAATGACTTTATTCTTTGTTAAAAATGGCATGCTACAAATTTGTCTTTGTTGGCAATTCAAGACCTTGTGCCCTCACTTAAGATTTCAAATCTTCAGGCGACTGACAAAACTATGGAGAGTCAGGTTAGCGATTGATTGGGGTAAGATAAAGAATTACACATTATGCTGAACCTACTTTTCACTCAGTAATTTCTAATACAGGTAAAAAAATGCTTTCAGAACATCTTAATTTATAATAAACCTGTGTTTTTCTTTCGCTATGATTCTTCATTAAAAGGATGTAATGCATGCAGTGTCTTAGTTCCTGATGTAAAAGTCACTAAAGCCAATGGAAGTATATCCATGCATTTCACTGGGCTGTGGTTTGAAAGAATCCTGTACAAAGTGCATAATTTATGGCTCTGTAGAAAAAGTATCCTTTAATTTTAATGGAAGATTTGCTGATCCATAGTAAGGTGTTTTTATTAATGTGTAGCCTAATTCATTTTGATAATGAGAATACAATCTAGCTGTCTGATAAATCTAAATAGTGTATCTTGAACTATAGTAGGTAGCTCTCTATAGGTACAAGGGATCCTGTAGCAATGGCAAAACCTATATTTGTTGAATGGCAATGCCATTTATTTTCATTCATTTAAGATAATAAGCTTACTGATAGAAAACTAGGGTGGCATCAACCATTTGAAAGTATTTCGTTTACTCAGTTACAGCCTTTTTTTTCTCAAAGGATCAAGCACAGTTTGGAAAACCGAGACCTAAAACCTAATGGCCAAGTTCTTCAAACACACGTGTCAGCAAAAGTAATTCCAGTGGATAAGGAGTACTGCTTTCTTCCATTACATTACTGAGGAAAATAAACACATGCAGGGCTGACCCTTGCCATCTAGTTTGTTCTTTCAGTCCCCAGTATGAAAAGGAATTTAATGTGCCTTTTTGATTTTATGGTAGAAATGAGACTGGACATTCTTCACCTGGAACAAAAAGAGGGGCAAGATTCCTTGTTTCTTCTGATCTCTGCTTGTATAACTACAGAAATTTGAAATCAAGCCATGCAAACTGTTGTTGCTTGTTTTAAGGCCACCACATTTATGCCTTTAAATGAAAACCTTTAAAAGAGTAATTTATAATTATGGACAGCAGTATTCTTATTTAATTACATCCCAGTGTAGTCTTTGCAACTCTAAGAACTGAGAATTTAAATGTATTTAAAATGTGTACATTGGGGTGCTTCTGAATAATTCCTTGCTACTAGTCTGTGCCAGCTTGGAATTTCACACCCTTGGACAGATTGACTGGTTTGGCTTGTGTAATAGGTACCCTGCTATCCTGGGCTACTTTGTGGGTGGGTGGAGATGGGTGCCTTTGAAAATGCCAGTTAGTAGCTAACCATAACAAGGCAGATCTATGTGTGAGTGGAGAAGGTAGAAGTATCTACGTAAAGTAAGATGGATCTACTGGCATGCCTAGGACAGACCATGGAACTAGAAAGGATATTTTCCAAATCACCCAAGACTTGGTTTTGAGGCCATTGATAAGGTTTCTGGCAGGGATTTTGGGGAACAGATACAGGAATGCTTGAGATGGTTGGCTACATCTACAGGCAAACCAGCTCTACAGAGATGCTGTCTTGGAGGCACATATATTGTAAGGGAATCACTCTGCATAACAGTATTGAATTGCCTGTTGACCTTTTACTTTCTAAACAGAAAAAAAAGGTACATGAGAAGACTAGGAAAGAGGAATTTTTGATTCAATGTCTCAATATAACACCCTCCTTCTGTGTTATTACACATATCTCAATGAATAAAATCCGGTGATTTTTTTGTCTTTCCTTTTGGAGAGAAAGCACAGACTGGTGTCTTGCGTTATTTAAGCACCAACATGGTTAAAGTTTGGGTGACTTATTTTCTTTCCAAAAAAAGGACATCAAAACAAAATGCATTCATTTTTAATTAACTCTTACATGGGAAACAGTGTCAGTGGAATTATCGTTGTGAGAAACACAACAATAATTGTGCTGGAGTTACTACAATATTTAGCAGTTGAAAGCAGTTGAAAGACTTAAAACCAGGTTTCCCCATTAGCTTAATGAGCTGACTTCTGCCAAAGCCAGCTTAGCCCAGCAAGTCTGGTCAGAAATATTTGCAGTCCTCCCAGGTGTGTGGGAGGGGCTTCTTGAGATCCTGTAGGGCACTGCTGGCAGCACACAGCACATTCCTGGGTTTACAGGCCCTACATGATATATCATGCAGCTCTTGTTTCTGTGGCTGTGACCTGTTGCTGAAAGTCAAGCCACTGTGTAAACATGAAGGACTTCAATCTCACAGTGTGCTGCTTTCCAGAGCAAGTGGTCATTTCTCCCAGTTTCCCACGACCGCATTACTGCTTGGGTTTGCTGCTCAGAAAAATACATCAAGTTGCAGCAATAATTCTAGACAAGGAAGAGGGGTTGCATTGGAAATATAGGCTGCATTAGTAGGTATTATTAAATGTGCCAAGAGGATAATGTTACATTATCCCCAGTTTCAGCAGTTAAAATTTTCTCCTTATTAAAATTAAAAATCTTCAAATATTCAAAGTAGTGTAGCCAAAATCCAACTTAGGAAATACCTTATTTAGTTATTAGCAAGATGATATGACTTTTAAACTCCATCTGTGATACCAATTTCTCCACTGATGCCATTCAAAATAATATTTTTTTCGTTGCATTTATAGCTCTATCCACAAAGAGAAGGGAAAAATAGCATCAGAGAGTGATTTACATTACACTGGATTTTACTGCACCTTGGCATTGCAAAGGAATCTTCAAAATAGTTGAAAACTACATAAGGAATAAGTCAGTTTCTAGTTCACAGAAGAAAATATTCTGAGGTAGGTGAGGTAACCAAAACATTGTGGCTTGAAGAGCATTCTGAGCAATTGCTGTTTCAGCTGTCCCAATCCACAAGGTACTATTAAAAACAGACCAGTGGTAAAGAACACTCACAGCCTTTTTTACCTGAGAATATTAACTCTCACTCAGGTGGCTGATGCACAGAATTAATGAATTTCCAGTCTTGTAAATTAGTACAGATTTTGTTTGCAGAATCAGAGATTTGTGTCTAGTGATGTGCAGCAATAAAAGAGAGGCTGACTTGACATCTTTAATTTAAATGTAAATACAAGACCTCTAGTCTGAAGTAAGTGAGGTTTGGATTTATATCACTGTTGCTAAAAATAGAACCTGATGGTCTATTTTTAGATAATCCAGACCTCTTATAGCTTGGAACCTTGCAACTGTGTTACCTACTGCCTTCATGAAAAACCTCAAGCATATTTGAAAATACATGATTAATTTTAATATAGTTTGTAATAATCCTTTGCATGCAAGTATGCCATGGACTTCAGGAGACTGTTTCCTGTCATATTTAATTGCTGATGGATGAATGTCCTTTATCTCTGCAGAACCTTTAAGACAAGCCCTGTTTATGCCACAGAAATTATTTTCTTCAGACAGCGCTTGAAAAGCACCTAAATATTTAATAGAGCTAATTTCTAAACTGATGTGAGATGTGTTGATTTTGCTGATTCTTTGTCCTGGCTTCCTCAAAAAACAACAAAACCATTCTTCACCCAGAACTAAGAAGACCAGAAGTGTTAGCAACAAAGCTGATGGAAATATATTTTTCCTTCTCAATAGCTGTACAGCAAGAAGAAAGAGGCAAGTGGTGGTCGGGGAAGGAAATACTCCTATTTGTGGGGAATCCCACCTGCACAAATCCATTTGAGTGTACTTAGGCAAAGATAGTGGGCAGGGCAACTAAGCTTCCCAGGCCTAGCAATTAAGTATAAAAAACCTGTCTTTATCTTAACAGATCATCTACATTCTGGAAATTTGCACCATGCTTCTTTCTGAAGTCCTACTTTTCTTAAAGCTCAGAGCAGCATGACCAATAACAGTTATGCTGGGATAGCAGTGGCTGTAAAGTCATCCATGCTGAAAAACTAGGGTAATTTATTAAATCAATGTGAGTGATCCATGTCACTATCAATTTGTTTGATCTTTATAACAGTGGATTGGGGTTTTTTAGTTTTTAGGAGTTTTTTTTCTCTTGGTTTGCGTTTTTTTTTCTGAATTCTCCAAATTTTCCATTTCCTGTCAGAGATCAGCTGTTGTCAGTGAAAGTTTGACATGAATGACAGTGGCTGTGGGTGGCACAGGCAGCATTTGGTTTTACCGTGGTGCCACTCGTAATCTGAGGAGACTTGAGCTTTTAAGACACGGGTGCTTTTGCTGAGTCTTCAGTCAGACACTGCAGGAATAGAATGGAAGCTCCAGTGCTGGCCCTGGAAATGGGGCAGACAGAGGGGGAGAGAAGATAAAAGGGGGGAAATTAAAACAAAATAATAAAAGGAAGCTGGAAACGAGTGAAATGTTATTAAATTAACGGCACTGTGATCCCCATTTTTTCAGAAATAGCAGACTAGATCCTCAAACACAAGAATAAAAATAGAATAAAAAAAAAGAATGACCAAATTAAAAAGAGAGATAGAGAGAGAAACCTTATGATGTGCTAGTCAAAGCCGGAAATGACAGTGTTTTGTTCCATGTATTCATCATTTTTTAAATTTGTCTTCCAGTTTTTCACTTGTTAGTACTCATATTTTTTTTTTCGAGAGTTATAAGGGGCTGAGGCTTAAGGATGCTGGATGTAATTCTCCAAGGTTTCCTTTCACGTAATCCTCTTATTATCCAGTGACTGGTCATAAAACTCCAAGTGCTGTCAATACTGATTTGGTTAAACTTATTATATTAACTTAGTTAAAATAATTCATTACATTGAGTATTTTGTTTTCTTTGATTGGTGTTGCATATAACTGGAAGGAAAATCTTTTATCCTTATTGTGATTCTCAGTCAAAGTCGTGATTAGTAACTCTTGTATCATTTGAAGAGAGAAAGATATTGAGTGTTTAAATGATCCTACCTTCTACAGATGAAATAAAGGGTCCAGCAAAAAAGCTATTCCCCACAGCAGAATAAAATTAAACTTTTCAGCATATGTGGTAACTCTTTTGCAGTGTGTATTAAAAATTTAATTTTTGAAATGTTTTATGCAGATGCTTGTCTTTATATCTTGAAGTAATTCCATTAAAACCACCTAAACTATTATATGTTGAGGAACATCTTCAAAACCTGATAAGTTCAAGTCTTCAAATCAGGCAATCAAGCACATGAGGTAAGGGAGACTTAACGATACACACGCCAAGCCTGGGGTAAAAGGTGTTTTAGCAGACATAAACTTATAATGTGGGCTTTTTAAACAGTATTTTCATACATGTATTTACACTTCATTCATCTTCAAAAGGAAAGTAAATGGGAGAAGAGGAAACAAAAGTAAGTCAATTGTCTACTTTTTGGAAATTTCACGTAAATAAAATGATATCCCAACTTTACACTCTTCAGGTAGTAGGTTTTCCTGTTGAAGTAGATTGCCCTCCTTACAATGCACATCTAGATAAGTTGCCTCCTACCAAATATGTCAGTTAAAAATTTGGAAGAGTTCTTGTGTTATTAACATGATAATGTTCACTGTAAGTGTCCCTCATACTTGGGCATCTCAATCGCAGACAAATTAGTTGATAGGCATGAGAAGACAAGTTATCCTCTGTTGCAGCAGGCAAGAGAAGGTGACGGGATCAGAGGGGCTTGGCTGAGTCACTCCACCCTTTAGAGTTATAGCCACACAAGAAAAAGCTTAAAAAAGATGATTCTGCTCTGATTGTGCCAGCCTGTTTTAGAAAACAAGTCTGCCTGCTGCCATGTGAATCCTCTGAGACAATCTCTGTGTTCCCTACTAAACTGGATCCCATCAACAGGCATCTCAGGTACACCCACCTTCTCTACTCCCTTTCTAGTCCATCACTGCATACTGAGAGATACCCATCACCTTAACATCAAACAATTCTAGTATGGTTAAGAAAGAAGAAAAGCAAGACACCAATTGAGGTACACTCAGCACCCAATTATACTAGGAAGAACCAACATGTTTATTTGCATATCGCCTTAGTACAGCATCCAAAATGTCTCAAAAGGAGAAAAGTTGGCTACTCTCAGCTGATCTCTTCCTCCATGTGGCAGTCGTGCTTCTGGCAGTTTAGCGGAGCTAAATTCAGCAGTTGGACCCCAGCATGGTCCTGGTTTTGCCTTTGTATTTGTACTGGTGATCCTTGTGGGGTTGACCCTGAATGTCCCATCCCAGCTTGTTTCTGGAGGAAACAACGGCAGAACGAATAGGTATTACAGATGTGAAATAGTGAGTAGACGAAGTAAATGAAATCATCAATAGATAAATTGATTTTTGTTTATTTGGATAGAAGTGTACCCAAAAATGAACCTTCTTCAGAGTTTGTCTTCCTGGGTGATACTCTCAACCTGTGGGTGGGAAGATGGAAGTGGGGGATGCCAGTTCTTACAGTTTTGGCCGGGCCAAACACTCCCTTATGTCTCCTGAAGGCACAAGGCATAGACTGCATCCTTTCCTCTTGGTCCTGGCACTGCTGCTGGGACATGAAGGGGCTGGGTCATTCAGATAACCACTCTTTATCCAAAAAAGCCCATGCTGGCCTTCTGGAATGGCTAAAAGCAATGAGCACCAAATATATCTGAGGATGGGAAGACAATTCAATCTTCCAGCAGTTGCTCTATCCATTTTAAAAATTTTGCAGTGTATCATTTGCACAGAATTGCCTTAAAGAAATGTAGCAGTTTGGACTGTTTTTAACAGTCAAGTCTCCTAAGATCTGCTAGTTTTCTAGGCCCATATCACCACTGCATCGAGCTACTGTGAAAAACAAAACCTTCTTTTCCTCATTTACGCTGGCTTGGCCTATGACAAAAAACCCACAAAAACAAACCAACAAAAACCATACTTCTAGTAACTGTGTCCTACAATTGGAGCTGGTGCCAGAAGTTGAAAACACGATTTCTTTAAGTTAAGAAATGCTTCACATAGCCTAACGCCACAGCAGTGACCCTGCTGGTTCTTTTCTGAACAAGTTAAAAAATTAATATAAAAGGAAAAAAGAAGGGAAGAAACCCAAAGTTTTAAGCATCAAATTACTAAATAATAGAAATGGTATTTTCTGTCTTAGATGTTTAAGAAAAGTTCACGAAAGAGTTGACTATTAAGCCAAACATTTGGTTGGCTTTGCTGCAGCAGGCTGCAGGAATGTAAACTTTTTTTCAATGACTTCAGCTCCTAATTTAAAAGCTAGGATTTTTAGTAGTGAGCAAGAGACTATATTTGGCAAAAAAATTCTGCTGGCTTTACTTAGTTACCCAGCACATTCAAAACAATACTCCTTTATCAAAAAACAATATTCTGGTTTATTCACAGCATATGTAGAACTTGGACATTTCACCAAATTCCACTTTCTTCTCTTGCAATACGTCTGTTTCTGCCTAATGAGCTCAACAGTGCCTGTCCTTCATTTTCAGCAAATTAAATTTATTCCTCACAGGAATTGTGGTCTGGTCATGGCACTGCTCCTAGGTATGGGTGGGGTTTGTTTTTTCAACCAGCTCTTGGTTAGCCACATGGGTACGTGCTGTCGCACCACACAACAAAATCTTCTCTATAATAAGTGGTTTAAGTAGCCATCCACCTCACGAAAGTGAATCCCATTTAATTTACTTTGTGTTTACCATGCCCCTTTTCAAACTGTATTGTTGGCACGGACGGATGTTTATACAACTTTTATTTTAAACTATTTATTTAGAGTTGGGACTTCAGTAACACTTGTCAGATTTATAGTGCATGTTTAAAACCAAGGTTCTAAAAATGTAATATTTCAGAGAGGAGGAAGCAGACGATGAATTTATACACCCAAGAGTCTATTCTCTCCCTGGATGTGACGGGAACTGTGCATGTTGCTGATGAAGGAGTCAGGCCTGTGAGGCAGAGTCTATATATCTGTGTTTATGCAGTTATGCTTGATCAAAAAGCATCAAGATTGTCTGCTGTCCTCCTGCAAAAATCCACCAGCCTGATCAGGGAATGTCGACTTGGAATCTTGGATCACTGTGCTCTCATGGGATCTGATGGGATACTCTGTGGTCCATGGGTAAGCTCAGGTCTTGTGTTGAACTCTGAGGAAAATAAAGAGAACAAAATGAGGTGCACAAAATAAATGAAAAAAAGATTCTTGCTCAGCCACTGAAAACAGGTGATCCAAAAGTGGCTTTCAAAAAATTCTTCAAAACTAGCAGGAGAAAAATATCTTCCACTTTCTAGTAAAAGCTTTCAGGCTTGTTGTAGGGCAGGAGGAACTGTTAGTTTTGTCAATAAATAAAAAACCCTCATATAGATAGATATTATGACCTGAGCACTTGTACTCAGTGCCCATTTTCTATGGCTAACAGAATGAACAGCAACATGTATGGAGCACACAGATTTCTTTATGTCTACAGGAACAAATGCTACATCTTATGAAGGCAAAACTTGGCCTAAAAAATTTGGTTTGTGTTTTTGTATAAATCTATTTATTTTTTTGTTGTCTTTCTCCCCTTACAAAACCAGTAAACTTTCAAAAGTCTGGTTTAGAGAGCCACCGAGGTATACATCTCAGCACTCCCTGCAATAATTAAACAATGTGGAAAAATAATGAAGGAAAATTATTTGTTAAGGGTATGGTTTTTTCAGTCTTCTTGAAAGTTACAGAAACCATAGAAGTGCTTTGCAAACTCATAACCCTCTCTTTCTCATGAGACTACAAAACTCAATTTTTACAACAGGCTTGTGAAATAACAGAGGACAGGGTGAAATAACATAACCACTCTTTATTCAGAGTTTCAGTTAAGAAATCAACAGTAGCACTCTTGATCAAGCATTCTTGATTCTCCATCCTCTGATGTAGCTTCTAGGGTTCCAACCTTCTAAAAGTTTATCCTCTCAATGATATTTACTACAATCAATTCTGCATAAATTGGATTGTTTTAGTGCAAGACCAGTTTAAAACTTGACAAGAAGTTGAAAGGAGAAAGTCAACCTCTCTTCTCTCTTCTCTGATACCAAAGAAAAGATATTTAAAGAAAAAAAATTAAAATAAGATAATAAAAAATGATAGAAAATAAATTCACACATGCCAACATACATATGCACATATATATATACATATATATATATACATATATATATATACACACACACATACATATAAATGAGTGCTAGCCATAAAACCTCATGATTCACCCTACTATGTTCTCCACATACAAATAACTGTACTTGATGTCTTTTCTTTATGTAAAGGAGTAGAAACTGGACACAAAACCCCATAGCTTGTTAAAGCTGCCTTTTCAAAAGGTTCAGTACTTTAGGCTAATGAGTAGGAAGAGGAAGTGAGCTTGGAAAATGCAGTATGATCTTTATAGCACAGGCTATAGAGCAGGGTGGTCACACAGACAGTGTCAGTGCTTCTTAACCATGCAAAACACAATACGGTTTTATCCAGGCTGGGAGCACGCAGAGGGTTGAAGCAGGGCCTCTGTGATCTGCTCTGTGTGCCCCCCAAAAACTGTATCTCTTATAGGGTAGGCAGAGGGGAGAATAGGTGAATTTTCTTCATGAAGAATTATAATTACCTAATTACAAATGGCAGTTCAGTTCTCTTACTGAAAAGTTAGTGAAGGGAAAACAGCATGAAATAATTCATAACTCATAACAAGGTTAAAATACTCACGGTGGTAATATACTCAACTGATAATCTTCTATATAGGACCTTTTCACTACTTGTTTTCCAGGTCTCTGCAGAGGAGGAAAGTAATATTATCCAAACCATCAATTAGTTACCTTTTAGGAGTTATTTACAGGACATTCCTGTATTGCTAGTGCTTGCATCACTTGGCTGCTACAAAGCCATGCAGTTGATTTTTGTTTTCAAGTGACTTTGAAAATGAAAAGCCTTTGCAGAAGTGCAAAACCTTTATTTATGATCAGATCTCCCCTTTCGGTGAGACTGCTGGATGTAAAATTTGTGTCAGATATATTGCAAAGATGAAAAGACACAGAGAGCGTCATTTGGATGGCAGCTTTGTTCCTTCAAATTATCTTTTCAGTCTAATTATTAGCACTAGCTACATTAACATCAATTTCCTTGCGCTGCCTGTTTTGAATCTGTGCATTTACGAAACATCACTAGGGTGGAATCTTATTGCCAGAGCTGTGCATAGAGTTTCAAGTGTTTGTGGACAAGTTCAGGTGGTCAGCACTAAAAAAGTGTCGTTGTCAAGCATTTTACCTCATTTATAAGTGGTACCAGAAAACCATTACAGCAACGAATCACTCAGCCCTTACAGCCAAGAAGTGGGGAGGGCACCGCCAAGTAAGTTTGCAGGAAATTAATTGTGAGATGGCAGGCAATTCGTTATAAGCAGCGTGAAAAGGGGTGACTTTTCCCTTTTTTTTACCTTCCTTTTTTTTGGTTTGGTTTGGTTTTTTGGGGTTTTTTTAGTAGGAACTAAATTTTAACAACAGCGTTCATATAAACTGATTCATGATAAGAGTACAGGGATTTCTGCAGAAGTGTAAGTGTGTATTGGTATTATTTTCAGCTATTTTCCATTCACTCTTCTTCAGGTGGTGTTAAACCGCGTATGTGAAACAATGGTTGTGCCTGTAACAAACCCGTATTCTTTGTAATGCTTTCAGTGGTGACTATAGAGGACTTTTAGCTGGGCTGTCCTGCAGAAATGGGCCAGAGATGCCTCGTGCTCAAAAATAATAAGAAGCAGAATTTAACATTTTTTTCTTGCATTGCACTGTGTGATACACTACACCATTTAGGATGCTGGTATCTAAAAATAGACCTGGGCTTTTTCCAAGAGAGTCAGAAAGTAATATGGTTAAAATGCCTTTCTAGAGGGCAAAGTAAAGGTAAACATTCAAGAAGAGCTCTTCATAAAGAAATATTTTCTAGTAGAGCCTAAAGGATTTGGTTCTCAGAACGACAAAAAAATATCCTCAAACAAAACTACCAAAATCAAACCAAAAAAAACCCTGGAGAAACTAACAGCATAACTCTGAATTTTATTTTTTGAGAATATTTTTTGAATTTGAGAATTTTTTTTTTTCTAAATTTGGTGTTTATTTAAAAGCCAGTAAAGCCAGATAAGAGAATTGGAAGATACCATGATATAATAAAAAATAAACAATTTCTATGTAGACTTTCAATTACTAAATTATTTTATGCCAAAAGCTAGAAAATGAAATGCTTCTAAATATAGGGCATTGGAATTTTGTTATCAGTTAGTTTTTTAGAAGCTCTACACTTAAGAGCACCATAGTAACAGCTCTGCAACTTGATTCTTCATTATAGCTAATCCACAGAGAGCTTCACCTAAAACATTTCCTCTGGGATCAGAGAGACTAGAAATCAATTCTGATAATATTAGAACAAATTTAAAGATCAAAACTCCCTAGAAAGTATGTGATGAATAAATAAAGAGATCTTTATTCCTTGTATAGTCTTTTTCACCTCTTTTCTACTTTGTTGTGCTGTAAACAAATATTTTTTTCTTGCAAATGTTAATATCTTAAAAGATTTTGTAAAAATGTGGCTGAAATCATTCATTCTGAATCATGTGAGTATTTAAGCTACTACTATTTGCAAAGTAGGCTGTGAGAAGGTCAAAGTAATTGATGATTCTGAGATATTGAGGGCATCTTTGCCAATCACTTGTGGTTCCAACATATGTGTACAGGGTACATCAAATCTCTATTGAGAGCTGAATCCGAATATCATTTATTCCCCACCCAAAATAAGCACAATGGTTAGGATGATGAAAGGAGCACACTAAGGACAATCCAGCTATAGTTCCTGTCCTGTGGTTTACTGAGGAGTAATTCCATTTTACATGGTTGATGCTACCTCACTTTGCAGCTGCCTGCTCCAACACCGGCAAAGTCCACCCAAGCATTTTGATTTAATATACTTTAAACAATATTTAAACAAGGGTTAGGTTGCCCTAATTATATGGTATCAAAAATTAAGAAACCTATCACGTGTCACAGACCACCTTGGTGTTCCTGAAGGGGGACCAGCAGAAGTGTCACACTTCACACCACCTTGTCATCAGCTGCAGCTGTCCTTTAAGAGTACAAGTAGCACCTGTGGTAGATGAAATAATTTGAATTCTCACGTGCACGTTTCTTTCAGAAAACAGTTCATACTGGACAGCATTTCTGGTACTGAGCACTGCTGCATCTGAGTGCAGTTGTGCTAGAAGAAAAAAAATTAACTTCGTGGGGAGAGTGACCAAGCCCTTTGTGTCTCTGTGTATGATATTCATGTGTTTGCTCTGACCCCGGGCCATGGCTTGGTGGGATAGCTGGGAATCTATGAGGGCTGGCTCTGAGGCATCACAGAGCACAAACCCACTCACCCTTGTCCAGAAATTGTTTGCAGGTTAACTTTGTAAGCCTAAATGTCAACTGCCAAAACACTCTACAGTCTGCCAAAGCAGATAGTATCTTTTCTGAAAAGTACCTAGTTGTGGGATAAAGAAATGAGGATGTACGTGGGGTGAGTGCACAAGGAGTACAGGAGAGGTAGGAAGGAGCAGGAGAAAGGTGCTTTTGAGAGGCAAAAAGGAAGAAAACTGGAAAATGTTTAGAAAAGGCAGGTTGCCCTGTCCCCTCCAAGGGGTGGAGAGTTAATCTGAGAGATGAGAAAATCTTTAAAATTATTAATGAGATTTTAAAATTGCTGTATTTAAAAGTTAGAAGCCACGAAAAGACCTTAAAAGGTAATTACAGATGTCATACACAATTTTATTTTAATGTTATTTTGTCTTGGTTGGATCAGAGATGATCTGAATTTTAAACCTTGTTGTAGCTTAATCTCCATATAATCTCCTAAATGGAAAGATCTATTAGTATCTAACATTTTTCTACTGTACTTGAAGATATAAGCTGTATGTGGTGAGATACTGCCATAATTAAGCAAAATTCACAATGCATAACAGTTATACCAGCAGTTCAAGACCAGAATGGCCTCTCAATTATACAAAAGTAATACTTTCCAATCCATTCCATTAAATCTGACATTTCAGGACATCCTTTTGCTGTCCTTCTCATCTGAACATCTCAAAACATTCAAGTTGTATTCATAAAGGATGAATGAGGATTCATATCTTTACTCTGATACACTGCAGCAAATACTGTCAAGCAAATTTATGGAAATGAAAAAAAAAAAGAAATAATAGAAAGATTTGGAACCACCCAAAATCACACTTCTTTGCTGTTAATTCCACTTTTAGACCTTGACACAAGTAAAGGTGTTGTAATACCTCATGTGAGCTCAGAGAGAGGGTTAAGTAATGTTTTTTCACATCTTCAGCACAGAGAAATAAGTACCCTGTGCAATTTTCCAGAATTGTACACAGGGAATTAGTAATTTCTGGGCGGCAAATCTTACCAGGGGCAGGACAACGTCAGCACTTTCACCAGAAAATCACCATTGTCCAGCAGACAGAAAATATGTTTGAGTCATTTGAGTCTGAGCGAGTGGAGACCATATATGAAGGAAAAAAAGAAAAATATGCAGCTGTTTTCCTGGTTAGAAGCATTAGCACCAAAGGAAAGGGAAATTTGCCACTTTAACAACTTATCCCACAATTTAAAAATCCTTAAAAAGAGTGCACAGCCTTGATTATATAGATACTCCCAGACTACAGAATAGAAAGCTGAGTGCTGCTCCATGATGTGGAAATGAGTCAACAGTGGGTTATGACCCATCACAAAAAGCTTTTGGTGGCCCCATGCAGAAGTACAAGCAGGACACGATCGAGTGAGGGCAGCAAGTTTCACCTGAGGCTGAAGCACCTCTAACCAAGCACTTGCTCTTCATATTTATGTTTAGGGGAGTTCTTCTGAAGCTGGACACTTCTGGCTGATGTGACACAAACCCATGACATCGTTTTAGGACTCTTCACACCATTGTGGACTGGTTATGTCCTCGTCTGCAGGCAGGATTTTGGGTGCGTTGTCTACTCTGAAGTCAGTTGTGAGCCAGATCTTACCTCCAAGAGCAGTGGAAAATGTGTCATTTGCTGCTTCTTTTTTGTCTCTGCAGGCTTGGCACACAGAAGAAGGCACATGTGGGTGTGTAGGATCACCATGCCCTTTTGGAAGAGGCAGGAGATTGCAGTGTTATGCGGTGAGGCAGTACAGCTGAACAGCACGTGCCTCTCCACAGAACAAGGCTGGTCAAAATGGCTTCTAAATAAAAGTGTTGAGCTGTGACAGTACTAAACATAACATGCAAGGAAAAAAACCTCAATATACACATATGTCCAGAAGACAAATGTGATGCCTGTCATGGGCTGCAGATGAAGCTTCAGATGCTGTACTTCTATTTTTTTTTGTTGGGCTCCCCCATGAGCTGAGTTATACTGTACCACAATGATTAGCTTACTGTCCCCATTTAGCTCTCCAATGGGGTGTGAATAGTTTAACTCTGATGCACAGTCCATTTTTCACTGGTGTTTCATCTGCATTTCATCATGCTGGGAGAAATGAGTCTTTGAGCAGTTCTGAGGACAGCTGTAAAGAGGATAGGCATGTTTCCTCGTTGTTTTGTCAACATGTGTGATGGTGTTCCTCTTTCGTTGCAGTGTCAACCCAATTTGTAGTAATTTTGGAGTAAGTATTTAAGAAGTTTGCTCTTGTTGTTCAGAGGTTGCTTCCTGACTCTGGCACTGCCGGGGATATATGAGCCTGAATGAAGGCTGTGTGATGGGTGCATAGATGCAGTCAACTGATTTAGGAAAGAAAAACTCTTCCATTATTTTCCTTTTCACACATGCTGAAAGAAAAGGAGACAGGTTTATCTCTCACACTGCATTTACATTGTACTGGTAACAACACAGGGAAACCCAGAGAAGAATATCAGAGGTAACGGTCCTTATCACATACCATGAGCTTGACAGGACAAACACAACCTACAGATCTTCCTATGGTTAAAATATTGCTGTTCATGGACACCTGGGTATTGCAAAACTAAAGACCATTGTAATCCCTGAGTTGCAATTCCAAGTTCCCATAGTAAATCTACTGCAACAGAACAGTAAGTATTACTATGAACCTCTTCACTGATCACCATTGTTTATTGCATGAAAAAATATGGGCTGCAAATGTACATTATTCAAATTTCTTGCAGTCCTTAATTAATCCAGTTAGAGTGACTTGGGTACTGCATGTTTCTGCTTGCCCCCAGCAGACCTCCTGGCAGGTGATGTGGCTCTGTTTTCCCTTAAGAATTCCTCAGAAACATGTGCTGTGTAATGTAGTACTTTGCTGTTCCCTTTCTGAGCCTACAAATTGCTATTGTGAAGAAAAGAAAAAAACTTGCTATTAATATAGTCTAATGTTAATTAATTAGTTAGTGTTTAATTTATTTACTAACCGGGTTAAAAGGGAAAAATGATATTTCAGTAGAAATCAGTTCTGGCCTGATAAATGGAGGTATTCACCCATTTCCATGAATAATCTCATATGCTTCTCTCTTAAAATTACAGAGATTTCAGGAGTTCTGGCATGTATATAAAGCCATTGACACAAGTAAGGTTAGCCTTAGGGTGAGACTTGAATCTAGGAGGAATGGAAATCTCTAACCATTGCTTAGGTCATGGAAAAATATCAAGCTTGCAGCTCTCAGATATCTGTCCCTGTGTGCTCAACAACTGCATATCTTCTAAGCCTATGTCCCCTCCCCCTGCCCCAAGCTACAGCAGTGCAGGCAGCTCCCAGCCCTTGATTCCTGATATGCCAGCATATGTTGGCAGAGCTTCACTTTGAACAAATTTAAATTTCTCTTGGGAGCAGGTTTCACTGGTCTGGGAAAGCAACAGACTGTTCTCTGCTTCCCTCTTCTACATCTGAGTATATACCCCTCCTGTATCCTGTACATTGGCTCTGACACATACATATATATGTGTATATATATGAAGTGAAGCCAAATTTCAGAGCCAAATTTGTTCAAATGCCCATATAATTACAGTGTCATGTTTAACTTCAATCTTTGGAACAGGAATGATAAAAAAACTAAAAGTAGCAAAAATTTTCATGTGGATGTTTGTGTCTGAATCTTTGGGAAATCCAGCAGTGTTAGGGATTTGCTTTTCTAGGTTTGTAAAATTGTGCTTCCCTATTTGCATTTACAGGAAGTAACATATGTACAATAGCTACAAGAACAGTGTAAGATGTGACACTATTCCTGGTCAGGACTCACTTCCAATTGATCCTATCCTTATCCTAAGACCAGCACTTACGCTATACAAGGAAGAGTACACAAAGGTTAAGTGACAGCTTTCCCAGGAATGTCCTCCTCCCCTCAGCTGTTGGGGTTCTGTCATGGTCAATCTCCTTAGGCCCTCCACCTCTTTAAAGTATACTAAGTATTTCATTAAATGCTATTTATTTGTGGCAGTTTGCTTGCAAAATGAATTTGAGAATAGTTGGATTGGATTTTACTGCTTTTGGAGACTCTGCCTAAAGGCAATGCATTCCTAATCTGTATTTCCACATACTTTGGCATCACTTTGTTCAAGATCAAGTCAATAATGACATAGTTTAATCAATAGCTGGAAAAGGGGAGCTGGATTAGAGCACAATACTATGTAGAAAATACCTCTGTGCACTGTGGCAATGTTTTATATTGTGATGCAAAGGTAAAGTTCACATCCATGTCATGTAGTTATAGGAGAAGAGAGAGTAGGACACAAAAGAGAGGGCTACAATGAGGGAAAAGCGCAGTGACGCTTCTGGAAAATTTGCAGCTGCCTCAAATGAAGGGTTCAGTTATGGCAATGGGGTTAGTTTCTGAAAAATGTAGATTGAGTGGCTTCACAAATTTGGGTACTTAAAATAAGGCATGAGCAAAAGCTTCATGTCAGTTTCAAAGGTTTTGTGTCCAGTCACAGATCAGTCAGTCCTTAAAAAGTGAGTGAGGGGGGCAGAAAGAGAAGAGACTGCTTTGAAAACTCTAGCAAAACTCCAGGCTTTGACAAGCAGCTCCCATGCCCTGCCAGCATTTTGCTTAGACTGTAGTGAGATTTATTTGGTGCAATCCCTGCTGCTTGCTCTTGTACTTTGAGGACATGAAGGAAGGTGAAGGCAAGGGAAAGCATTGCCAGATGATATCTCGCAGTATTGGATGTAGGAGAGGGGCTTGACTCCGTGTGACGCTTAGCCTCAATTCTGTACAGCCATCAGCTGAACTTGTCAACCCCTGTGTGTGCTCAGAGCTTGGACTGAGTACAGTGTTTGTACTTGAGTACTGTACAGATCATACAGGTCATGGTGGACAGCTTTTGTTTTGTTTTAGGTTTTTTGGGGTTTTTTGTTTGTTTGTTTTGAGTCTGTTGGTTTGTTTCTTTAATTTTAATCCTAGAAGTAAATTAATTTCTCCAATGTTTTGTTAGAGCTAGAATATCAGCAAACAGGTGTCCACTTAGATCCTGATGAGCAACTAGCAACCAAATGTATCCCCAAAAGGGTATATCCATTCTTCTTGCTTTACCTTTTTTGTAAGGGTCTGTAAGACATTGACATTTGCAAATTTAACTTAAGACAGTTAAAAAGAAAGAGGTATATTATCAACCTTACAGGTCTTTTTGGAATCGGATTACAATTTCCTGATTCAAAATTGTTGTCGGGAATAGCTTCATTGATTTGGTTCTGAGTCTGTCACAACTGTTCAGGCTTCACAAGCATGTTTGAATCTGGCCCCCACCTTTTCAGCAGATCAGCCTGGTAGAGATGCTTTGTACTTGTAGTTCTACCAAGCACTTCCAGCACCCCTGTGTATACTGGGAAAAAAACTGTTCAGGCATTTTTTGTTATAGCATCCTTTCTTCCCCAGGAGAAATTGGATGTTGTAATATATCCCCCTCTCTTCTCCTTATATAAAACATATGGTTTATATCTTCTTACAGGAATAACAAAAAAAAAAAAAAAAAGTCTCCTCACAATAGTTGACGAGATGAATCTTCCAGGGTTTGATCCCTCGGCAAAGGTCTGTGGTTTGGCTTTCTCTCTTCTCTTAGCACTTTTTGTGTGTGCCATTTTGTGCTCTGATTTCATAGAACTATCTAAGTTTATCCATTAGCTTTTTCTCGGCTGTCAGTTTCTTTTCCTCTACAAGGTGCTTCATCAACTTGACTATTAAGTGCCCTCTTTTCTGTATGTTTTGGCTACGTCATTTCCTCAGTGTCCATTCCTCAGGACTAGATTCTGTGCAGTGCACGTCTGCCATTTTGTCCATGTTTTCTGTCTCTCTCTTCCCTAATTTCCATTTTTTCCCCGTATAACTGTCACTCCTTGTTTCTAATGCTGTTTTTTGGAAACTTGTACTCCTCTAGATGAAGCTGTATTTTCTTTAGGTTTTTTTCCCCCTCTTATCTTTTTTTTAGCTTTCACTCTTATTATGATTATTGTGATTTACTTTTGTGTTCTCATAAAAAATGCCAATATCTGATTTCATTAGACATTTCGGAATCCATGTCAAAATCAAAATTGCCTTCTCAAATTGATACTGGTTTTGAAGGCACTTCCTGATTTTTCTAATGAGAATGGAAGCAGCAACAACACCTCTCAGGCTGTTTTCTTCAGTGTAATGAACATTTTCAGTTAAAGGTTTTTGTCACAGAAAAGGAAATTTCGAACCAAACCAGACAATTTGCTGTATTTTGACAGTAGGTAAGTTATGACACAACTTCTCAGTGTTATGTTGAAGACCTCTGTGGAAATAGTTATATATTCATGTGTGAGTCCTTCTGGGCTCGGTATGATTTCCTCTGAATTCATCTATTGATCTTTCATTGATTGAAGTGCTGGGTCCACTGTGTAGGATCTGAAAATAGCTTTCAGTAAAAGGACCTGTAAGATTTAAAAAACCTGTAAGAGTTTATACCTACAAGAACCTATGCTGGCTTGTGAACTGGGGCTGCTTTGTGAATATTGGAGCTTCTTGATTACCAGCCCAACTCATTGTGGAGTGGGCATGGAACAGAGAGCCAAGGACACTAATCTTATCAGCCTTCCTCATCTAAGCTCTTCCTGCTCATTGTTACTTAGCTCCTAGGGGAAAGCAAAAGATCTCAGCTAGTAACAACAGTGTCTATCATAGACGTGCAAGTAATTTAGTGGTGAGCCGCTTTTGCAGATCAGAACCTGGATTTTTAAGACTAATTAATTTCATGCTCTCCAAAGAGCATTAGAAATGTTACTCAGTTCTATTCTAAAAGAAATTTTGTCAAATATACTGGGTTTAATAGAGTCTAGTGGAAATGGTTACCCACGTATTTATTTTAATTAATGAAAATTGAAAGGTACATCTTAAAATCTAACTTCGTGTTCTGCTAATTTAAGCAAAGATGAATGAGGCAGATTAAAAATGAACACAGTTATTATTTTTGTGGGTTATATAGCCCCCTTTCTCACTACATACATCAGTTAGCAAAGTCTACTTTCAGCAGTGGAAATTTCATTATCACTTCTAATTCAGAAGCACTTTGTAGCACATTAAAGTTTCCAACAGTTAATGACTCTGGCTTCTTTCTGTGCAGGTTTACCCTTCATGGAAGAGCATGGAAGAGGAAAGAAATGACAATAAGACTGAATTATGAACTCCCAAAAGATGAGGACAAAAATTGCTTGTATTGTGGAAGCTGAATTCACTGCTCTTGATTAATGCTGGGCAACACTGATGATGTGCATGGGTTTGCTGAAGCAGATGCAGCTTGTGTATTAATCATTCTAGTTTTCCAGTTCAGTATTTTAACAGGAACACAAACAGCACCGTAAAAATATGTCAGTTTGAAAACTGGTGTCAGAAATTCGTCACTTTCTACTCTTGGATAGAGGTCGTCATTTGTCAGACTCCTTTACCAATAGTGAACTTTCTTCTCAGTTCTGACCTGTGCACTCATGGCACTTGGATGGAGAATCAGCAGTGCTGTCACCAAGTCCCTATGCTGTTGTTACCCTTACATCTGGTGGCTACGGAAGCCAATATACCTCAGTTACTTTTAGGTACTTACCTGAGTGATTTAGTATCCTTGTGAGAGTCACCACACTGTGAGACAACTGCAGTTGTATCTCACAGAGGTGTCAGAACTCTTAATTATGTCTTCTCCAAAGTTCTTGGAGGTTCCCTGACAAAAGTGATTTCAGTATGCAAAATACCACAGCAAAATAAACTAATTTAGATAGCAGCGGTCAGTCCTGTCTGCCTACATAAACCTAATAGCCTGTGCTTTTCCTCTTTCCTTCACCATTTGCCAAAACAGATAGGGTTTGTTTTTCCTTTGATCCCATGGAGCTGACAGTGAAAGATTATTCTCAGTTTGTCATCCTGAACCTTCCCACTTTCCTGGTGATGTGACCCATGACACGAGGGAGATCTGTAATCGTGGAAAGATGCCTTTCTGAGGAATGTCCAGATACCGCAGGAGAGGTGGGAGAGGACCACACAGAAACCACTGACTCCCCAGAGCAGCAGCTGGGCCCTGGAGGTGCATAGTGAGAAATACCTGTGTGAAGAGCAAGGATTTTTCAAAACCTATGTGTTAGAATTTTCACAAGGTAGCTCACTACTCTAAAGAGTCTTATTTTCTCAATGGGGTAAATATTTCAGGCTATTTTGAATATACTTTTGAAATAAGACACTGTCTTCAATGGTGCTGTCCCTGTGTAACATGCACTCTGTTTCTGTGATATTTTCATATCAGTCTGTGCTACTGGGAATAGTGATATTTCTGTGCTCAGTCTTCAAAAAATTAGAAAAGTGCTGAAAATGGGTTTTTTATTCAATGAAGAATAGGACTCACTCAAGATCCAGCAATGGGATGTATGTACATTAGAGGTACCAAGACTATAAACAAGACTAAGGGTAAAAACAGGCTCATCAAATGTCAAAATCAGTCAGCCCTGTTATTCTCCACATCTCAAAGCTCTTAGCATACTTTGCAGTGAAATAAAACCAGATTATATCTGATAGATACATAGAAGATGCAACATCAAAGCAAACTGAGCAAATGAGTCTCCTGTCTCACTTCATTCTCAAAGTAGTGCCAGCTTGCAGATTAGAGGGGAATGTTCCAGGATTTTTCTAAGCCCTTTTAAAAACTTCTGGCTGGGCTTCTGGATGCCAGCCAGCCTCCCTTGGGTACCTACCCTGCTGCCCAATGTCCTCACGAGGAGCAATTTTCTACCTATACCCAGCCCAAACCTTTCTGATTATCTCTTGTCCTCCCATCATGTACTATTTTGGAGGACCTGTCTCCATCCCCTAAATGGGCCTCTGGTGCAGTGGTCACCCTCATTTGGTGACATCTACAAATTTCATGGAAGAGTGCTCCAGCAGCTCTTCCAGGACACTGATAAACATGGTTGGTTTACAGGAGAGGTCCCACAGCTATTTGGACTAACAGTCACCATTGATACTAGCTGTGCTATAAGAACATTGTGTTATTTGCTTTAAAGAGCAGAAACAAACTCTAAGACCTTGGAGAGCCTGGCAGACCAGAGATCTCACAGAGAAAATCATAGCAATGTTCATGAGATGTGAAGTCATTCTCTTCAGGAGACAGTCCATTCAGTGAGATTCATTATGCAAACTTAATGACTCTTTAACATTTGCAGCTCTTTAAATCTATTGTTTCAGTCAGATCTTGATCACTAGCATATCTGATTAAAAACAAGGGACTTAATTTTGTCTTTTTTCAGTGGTTTCATGTAAGAAATAATAACTAATTAATAGCATCATACTTCTTGAAGAGTCCTCCAAACTCCTTTAGCAAATCTATGAATAGAGAAATTAGGGTTGTTAGAAGCTAATCATCAAACTTCTGGTAAAGACTACTTTGATAATGTTATTGACATCTTAAGGACAATGTCAGCAGAGTGCTCTGTGAGACAGACTTCTCCAGAAACATTGTCAGCCACAAACAGTACCGAGTTCCTGCACTGGAGCTCATTCATGCTAATGTTTGAAGGCCTTCAGGGTAAGACATAAGGAAGTATATTTAACTCAGAATTGACTGCACTTTCTCTTGTTTTGCTCTGGTAAACTCAACCTCCCTCCCCCCCACCCCTCCCCACCATATCAGGCTGAGTATATAGCCACATGATCAGTTTGTGTAGTACACTAGTTGTACAAGCAAGAGTAATATTTTGTTGCTCCTACTTGAACTTTGCAAATCAGCCAAAGGCTGGGGGTGTTGCATAATTCAGAAGACGGTATCAGCAAGTTCTAGGTTAATGCTTTCCTTTAAGCAAAATAACGTGGTTTGTTTTCCGCTACTTTCGTATGTACTGAAAGTATAAAAATTTTGTAATATACAGGAAATTGTTTAGATGCAGGAGCTGCCTGACTGTTCTGCAATGGAAAATCTGCTCATACTCAAAAGGAACTTGTCTTTCTTGAAGAAATATCCTCTTATTGTACAACACCCTGAGTAACCCGTATTTTGACAAAGGCACACATGCCCAACAATTCCTGTTTGAAGTTTTCTACATTGTTACAATTATTTCAGAAGAACATTTTGGAAACTTTCCTACTAAATTCTTAAAGGTCACTCCTAAAACAAGGTACTCAAACATACCCACAGGGATAGCATTGTCTGTGTCATCCTGCGAGTGTGTAGCACCAATTTAATTCTATCATGTCTCTGTGCAGGTGTAGTGACCCACTCCTAGGAGGATTGCATTCTCTCCACATCTCTGTATGCCTCTGCACTTCAGCTCTGTTCCAACTGTCAGACATCCAGAAATCCCAGCATCCAGACATTGTTGAAAAAATTTGAATGTTTCTCAGCTTTTGGGAGAGAGAATGAAATTAGCAGTAGGAAAACCTGGATGACAAAATACAGCAAACACAGACTGACTCTTACTGTTGTTGAGAAATGCTGAACCTACACATCCACCCTTTGAATATATTCAGATACATGTGAGGTAACCCAGTAACTTCTAAAAGCTTCAGTTAAGTTCTTTGTTATAAAAATCCAGCCTTCATATCTAGTCTTCGGGTTTTCTTGATATTGTTAGAAAATAATGCAGTGGATGAACTTGCAAGAGGAATAGTAACAAAACTGAAAATATATGCCTAGATATTTCCATCAAGTAACAGCTGGTTCTTACCCATTATCAATATTATGTTGCTGTGATATATTACATCATATTATTATTATTAAAATGATAATAAATAAGTGACTGGCTCTACTTAAAGAATACAGCTTTTCAATGGTCCCACAAAATAAAGCAACTAAAGCCTCTTCTGTGAAAACTGCAACTACCCATCCTGCCTGCAGGAAAATACACCTCCACTCTCCATGTCGAAGAATTACTTGAGTGACTTTGCAAAAACAAGCACTTAAATGCAGTTTCTTTGAAAGCCAATATCACTGTGACTGCCTATCTTGGAGGGTTTGTGTTTTCTCCATCCTATTGAGGTTTCTCTGTGTAACTCCTTTTTTCTTTTCTGGTAGGCCAGTTTACACCGACACTTCAAAGGTTAAACCCTTTTCTCTTTCCATCCACTACTTAATTTGCTTTTCTATCACTGCATGCTGCATATGCAAGGTGGAGCCACCTTTTAACTTCAGAGATAATCACAATTGGAGGTCAGTGGAAATCAAACATACTTCCAAAATTGCAAGGGCAGTAAGGTGCCCACAAAACTAGCACCTGGATCCAAAACTAGATGGGTGGCCAGTTTTATCCCAGACAGTCCATCAACAGCCTAACCACAGGTCAGACTAACTCCAATGTTGCTCATACTGTCCTCTGGCAATCACCAAGAAGCCATGTATTTCTGCCCAAGGAATTTCCTCCACAAGTATTGCCTTTAAAGAGGGAGGGGAAAGTCGGTCTCCTAAAGAAAATGCACACATATGCTGCCTAATGAAAGATTTATTAAAAAAAAGAGGTAAATCACGCTTTTGTTGTTGATTGTATAAGCATGGGGAAGTGGGAATCGGACTTCTACCTCATTTCATAGCAGCCTGATTTTTCCTAAACTTGAGGAGAAAAAAACATAAAAGAAAAAATGTTCACAACCGTTTCTTTTTCAATGTGAATTCCTTCAGGTAGGGTTCTGCTAATTCAGTCCCTGTCCATTCAGCTGCCAGAATAAGTATCCAAAACATTACTTTTTTAGGCTTGCTTCCTGCACGTTGAACAACTGTTTATTGTTCTCCATTTCATATTGCTGGGGTAAGACAGAGGATTCAGGTAGTTTTGGCAATCAGTAACAGGTATTACGCTTGTTTTGAATGCACATACTCACAAGCTAGAGAATTGCTTGAATCAAAATTATGGTTAAACAGAAAAGGAGCACACCAGCTCCAAAGTTTTTGCAGTCTGAGACAACAGACAACGTACTTGACAATTTAATACAAATTTTAGCTTAAGTTCTTTGATTCAATCGATTTAGACTCCAAAGACAATTTAGCCTCTGAAGACTTTAACAGGCAACTAAAGGGAAGCTGCTGAGAGTGAGATGGGCAGATGAATCCATCTATGTGTAAATAAGCGTGGAAAAGCTTGAAGATCTTCATGGCAAAGTTTGGGTTCAAAACATCTTTTAGATTTTAAGCTATTGCCTGACTTCAGGATGTGATTAAAAGTGAATTGCAGTAAAAAATCTAAAAAGCTCAAACTAAATACACCTGGTTGCTTTCCATTTGATTTCAGCTTTCCTACCTACTTATACTTCTGTCTGTTAAACAGAAATGACTGGGTTTATAATAAGAAAAAGTGTGATTTCTGGCTATTGATCTGATTTCTTGTTAACAGAATTTTGACCATAAGACAGACATAGGAACTTGGTCAAGATTTTAAGAAACTAGCACAAAAGGAAAAAAAAGTGCTAATAACCAAGATACTGAATTGTGCGTGTCTAAGGTGTGCAGGGAGATTCCTTAGGATGAGCTATCTGGAGGGACACCAAGCAGAAAAATGTTGATAATATTATAAGGAGTTGTGCCGGTAGTTCTGCCCTAAATTCTGCAGAGCAGATGAAGGGCAGGAGTATGTCACACTTTTTTGTTATTAGCTTTCACTAAATTGTGCAGGAAAATCTTTGATTCGCGTATGCCTGCACTTTCCAATCAGCTAAGCTATGTGTTATGCTCTTGCAAAATATCTTTTCTACTTACTGACTAGAAAAAGGCAGGCATTAACTTTTTGCCACAACACAAAGTGAAATTCTATATAATCCCCACGTTATGGCTCCTGCTCCCTCTAGTTTAATCTACAACACTGGGAATTTGTTATACAACAAGAAACACATTTTAAGAATTGTCACATTTTTTAATTCCTTTTTGTGTTTGGAGTGTCACAAGCATTGTGGCTCCAGTTCAAGCCAACTGCAGCCTGGAAAATGAAATATAAGATAAAAATACCATAAAAATGGAAATTTTTATCCTTAATCTTTTGTAAGGTTTTCACATTCTGCAGTGACGCTATCTGAACCCGAAAGAGACTTGACTGAAAATTGAAGAGTTTTGCAGCAATTTGCAGCTCCTCTCATCCACCCTGGCTGAACCCATGAGTCCTGTTCATGAAAGGATCTTTGCAAGGAGACCTTGCTCCACCCACGGACCTACCAAAAAGCTTGCAGAAGCTTTCACGACAGGATGGTTCTGTGTGGAAGGAAAGGATGGCGGGTTACGTGGCACCGAGGAGGATGAGGGCAAGAATGGCTCAATAGATAAAGGCGACTGTTTAAAATATGGGCAATCTGCGTTGTAGTTTCTCTCCTGCTGTTGGTTTCTGGTGGAGCCCTGAGCATATCTCTTACTCATGGTGGTTGACCATGTAATGGGGAGAACAGCCCCAAGTAGAATGACAGCAAGGATATTTGCACAAAAAAAAGGAAGGAAGGATGTGGGATAAGACTATCCCATACCAGATAACAGTTTCCATGGAGGGTTGACATGATCAGTGCTCTGCTTCTATGCAGATCCAACAGGAAAACTATAGACACCTCCAGACTCTTCAGGACCTCCATGAGCTTCTGGAAAGACAAGACCTGAGAGAACACGCTTTACTATTAGTGACTTGTACCTATGTGCCAGTGGAATGTATGTGAAGTGGAAGAACCACCTCTCTCTCTGCTTTCAGTTATGAAAATTCTGTAATTTACACAGGTTGTATGTCAGGGCTGAATAGAGGCATAGAAAGTTTGCAAATATGCATTAATAAATAATCATTCTGCCAAAATAATTATATTTGTAACACATCTAATGCTCTTAAGAATTGCTGTGGGTGAACCTGAAAGACAGAAGTACTATTTTTATGCTAATGCACTATAAAATGTCTTAGCAAAATAAGCAAGTCCCCCTGCAGTGGGTGTTTATTTTCCTTGATATGATTTAATAGATTCTCATGTGACAGTCTTTTGTGTTGTATTTGTAAAATGATCATTATGAGAATAGCACTAATATAATACATCACAATCTGAAGGTGCTCGAGCAACAGAAAGCTGCTAATAGAGCTCTTTACAATGGAGCATTTAAACAGTTTAGAGAGCAGCTTTCATGTCCAGTGCTTTAAAGAACTGCAACAAGGCATGTTTGCAGTGCTTTTGGAAAAGCAGGGTAATACTCAGGGGACAGCTCCTTACCAGTGAGCTTCCTGTCACTGAGTGATCACGTTGCTGTTCCAGCAAATCCAGGTGGGAACCTTTTCAAGAAAATTTTGAATACTTCTCCTTTTGCCCAGAAACAGCTTAGCTATTTTTAGGGATATTTTCCATTGGCCTGAAGCACATTTCAGTTGCTGTAGCTTGATGGAGAGTGGCATATTGTATGTTATGTTGAATTGAGAAAATGACTATGTTGCATCATGTCTGCATTTGGCACTGAAGGATGCTGAGATGCTCATATTTCCTCATACTTGTGCCAATCTGTATGCAACACAGATATACCATAAATAAAATGTAGGATATTGGATCCATCCTGCACTCATTTAACCTTGTGACACCTGGATGGCATTTGACTTCTTTGTGGGAGACTGGAATCAGTGGCAGTGAGCCCCAGACACAGGGTACCTAAAAATAAGGTGCTGTTGCTGTGCAAAGACCTGCTATAGTAATGTATCCTTTTTTTAAATGAAAAATGTCAGAAATGCACCCTAGAGTCCTCATGGGGTTCAGACTATCAGGAGAAACAGGTTGTCCAGTGGGAAGATACAGTTCCGTGTTCAGGAGGTGCCTTTGCCCTGAAGAGCACCACAACTGTGTGGGGAGATCTGCACCCATTTCCCTTCATTCTCATCACACACTGCCAGGATGTGATCAGATTCAGTTGCTTCTATTCGTCTTGAGACTAGATGGGCAGATGAGCTGCACTGCTAGGTCAAAATGGGTTCCAGGGAATCAGCTGCAAAATTTCTTTTTGCTGTTTTCGTCCTCAAATCTTGTATCACATTTGGAGAGAAAAATAAAGCTCTGAGGCACTCGGTTTTAATCTATATAACTAGTACAATTAGTGTAACAGTAACTCAGCTTTATATCACTGACTGAAATGGGGACAAAAAATTTTCTTTGGAGGCACAGGAATTGCAGTGATTTTCCAGATCTGGTGTGTGAGGAAGAGGACTGTGCACTCAGTAGTAATCTATCTTGCACTGCTTGATGCAAACCACCAGGCTGAGTTTGCATGGGGATTATATTACTATTAACCCCACAACTGACAGTGATGGAGCAACAGGGGCATCACAAGCTAATTTTGTAATTCTGCCACTAGAAACAGGAGATTTTAGTTTTTATATCTGCAATTATTTTCAACCTTTTGGTACGTACATCTTTATTCCTGCAGAAAATGCCACATCTTTTATGTAAAGATTTCAGCAACAACCAAGAAAAGACCTTCGGATCTAAATTGGAAAGATCAGCCACAGTCTGCTTGGCAAGCTGAACGGCATATTGAAGTCATTTTTGATTTAGTTATTTTAGGAGATCTGTCCCTATCACAGTTGTTTTCTTCAGCCCTTGACAATGAGTTGAGGATGCACTTTGGTTTTGTACATTACTTAGCTGAAATAGCAAATAAAAAGAATTTCAAAAGCTCTTCTAAACTATTTTTCAAGTGAATGAGTTCAGTTAGGCTGTTGAAAGATAATGTTTTAAATGGCTCCTAGAAACAGTTTATTAGTGACAAACTGAGGCCTTGTTCACAGAAAGTTTCATGAATGGCAGTGAGGATTTTGCCTCCAACCCAGGACAGGATTTTAGTCAGGATGAAATATCAGTGTATTGATATTTAATCTTGTAGTTTCAGCTGGTGGTGAATCAAGTACCAGCTCATTAGGAGTCATCCTTTCCTCCATGGAGTGATGATGCGATCAGTATTTCATGCCCTCACACAGTTCCCATCACTGCCTGATGTGTAATCTGATGCTGTATATATTTAAAAAAAATGAAGACACAAACCACGTTTTTCTTTTTATTTCCTATCTGTTCAAATGCAGGCTGTAACATGCAGTGTTATCACTGCTCATAACTATGACACTTAATTACATTTCATGAGTTGAATTCGGGATTTGAATGTCACTCAAGTAGTTCTTGCACACTTTATGATGTATATTTAATCCAGAAAACCTGAAGAAAACAGATCATTTAATTTTTCTAATCAGTTTACCAGATACAGGCTGTGAGGCATGGAAATATTTTGAGCATTTTCTATGTTTTTTAATGAAGTGTTACTACAATGAGAGGCGGATGTTACAGCTCAGCTGCTGCTGTATGCAGTGGTGGCTGCTGTGCTCTGCACAGAGCATCATGTGCCGGCTCCCAGTGAAGCTCCAGAACTCCAACCATGGATGGCTGGAGACTGTGATGGTTTTTCTGTTCTGTATTTCTTTTTCCCTCTGCAGTGGATAAACAACTCAAAAATTTTGGAATTAAAATTATTCTAGAGGACGAAATATTTCTAGAGGATGAAAAAAGGGAGAGTGGATGCTTTTTCCTTCTGCCTTTGCAGAGGTATAGGCTGTGGGATTGTGTCTCACAGGAGCTCTACGAGTGAAGGAGACCAACTGGAGTCTGTCTCCGACAGGGTGTTTGCTTCTTGTGCTGTTACCTCCTCCCTGCAAGTTAATCTTCTCCACTGATGATATTCTGTGGAGACACAAGATTTTTGTGTTCCATGTGGATGCAGACCAAGTTCTTCCTTTCAGTGTAGAGCATGTAAAGTTATGGGGAACATGCTATCAACAGTAAAACAAATGTGCGTCAAATCCCCAGGGGACTTGGATGCCATGTGTGCAGTGCTCCCTCCAAACATCTGAGAACCAGAAGTATCATTATTCAAATGTTTCTGAACCAAAGGAAACAATAAGATGTGTCCATAAATCCTTCCTCATGAGCATGTGAAGCTGTAGTACTATGTCTGAATGGTACCTGACACGGGTGGATGAAACTGGAGTATTGGGGTCTTCACTTCCCAGGTAATCCTTGTAAATGGAAAATCACACGTTTTCTCACTGAAAGAAATGTGTATGTGTTGGAGTTTTATTTGCTCGGGTGTTTTTTCCCCCAGTAATGAAATTACCATTAGAAGAATTCTATGTGGCTGCAGAAACTTGAAAGTAAAATAAATGCTCTATCGATCAGGGCCATATACATATATTATGTTTTTAGGAGCAAGGTAATTTTAAAGAGCTGCTGCCATCTGAACTGAAAACAGAGAAGAGTCTGTAGGATGTCAGCATCCCAAGGCCTCTTAGACCTGGAGCCAGCTAGTAGACAAGATCAGAGATTAGAAATTGATTTTGTTTGGAAGGAATTATTTCAAAGGGATTTGATAAAACAGAGAAGTGTGTTATAAAATAGCTGAGGTAAATGCTTTTATTCTGGGAGATAAGATATATCTTTTGTTTGAGTGGCAATGGCTCAATACTTCATGCTTTGCTCATATTATGATTATATACATTTAAAGTCAGATAATAAATGTAAAGCAGTTAAAAAAAACCCCAACGAAACATAAGTGAAAACAAGGAAGTCTTGTATTCCCCAGGACATCGATTCATTTATATGATTAGGAGTTGGAGCTCATATATCTTTATACGTTAAATCAATGCACAGTGAAACAACCTACAACTGACTTGAAAAGATGGAATCTGTGGTGTTAAGCTTTCCTGGGAGGTGCTTAGCACTTTTGGCTTTTAGCAACATTTCTAGGAACTTGCGGCTCACCCACACTGAGCCCTACAGAGTTAAAAAAATTTTCCATCCATTCCTAACTTTAACCCTGCTACATCCACAGTCCTGTGTTCGTACCACAGCCCTCAGTGAGGGATAAACCACACATGATGTTGTTCAATTGTCCAAGCAGTTTGATGTTGCAGAGTCTGGAGCCCTTTCCAACTTTCCAGTCTCTTATGATACCAGAAGTAAGACGTAAATAAGGAAGATAAACTTCTCCAGCAGCTGGATTTAAAGTTAGAATTTGACCCAGCAGCTGGATTTAAACTTAGAATGCTGACCCAGCATTTCCTGTCCTTTGTTTTGCACCTTTTAGTATCTCTGAAATAGCTGTTGGTCTAACTGTGCTTTGTAAAAATTATTGTGTCTGGCAGTAGTAGTTGAATTCTTAACTAGAACTAAATTATCACAGTAATTGTTGGGAGCTGTTATTGTCTTTTTGTACATATTTCTTTAATTTATTTTTGACAGAATGATGTCAGTGATTGAAACATGGACCCAGACCAGCAGGGAATCTGAATCATTTATTCAGAGAAACGAGCTGGTTTTATACACTTTTCCAAGGCACAGTATTTCCTTACATGGTAATTCTCACATGACCTATGCCGTGTTGCCACATCAGCAGCACACTTTCTGAATGTACTTCTATGGGGTCAGCTTCTGGCAGGCTCCTCTAGGGGTCTGCCGTGTGACACCTCCTCCCCCCAGGGTCTGGCAGAGACAAGCATCTCTGTGCCACCATGTGCTCCTTTGTGCTGCCATGTGCTCCTGCAGGTGGGTTCCACAGCCTGTAACCTAATTCTATCTTATCTTACCCTATTATTCCCCCTTTTTTGTTTTGTGCAAACGAGAACCATGAAACAAACACTCTCAACACTAGAACACGTTTGACCCACGGCCTGAACCATACAAGCTCCATGCATCTTGTTCCCTCAGCTTCCCCTTGAGCTGAAGATGAAGCCAGAGTTACTAAGGCTGGTCGGACTACTCTTGCAGGTACTCATTGTGGACTGGAATCTGTGGAAACACAAGCATATCTTCACTCTCAGGTTATCTTTTTCTAAGTGAGTTTGTGATTCACCAAAATGTCATTGCACAGGGGTTAGGTTACTCTAAATATGATTGAAAAAATTAAGAACATATAAAGCTTTTGTGGAGTATATATCCCATCTCTGCACCCTCCCTTTTTAGTTTTAACAACTGTAACACGAACATTTTTCAACCTACCAAATTCAGGAAAATGTGTAACATAACGTGCACTTTTCTTACTATGAACAGTAAAACAGTACATCTAATAGAACAACAAGCACTCACTGAGCAAAAATAAGCAAGGTAGTATGCTTCAACTGCTTAAATACTTCACTATTACCCAGAGTCTGCAATTGCTGTGGAGTTCCATTTCACAGTGAGGACTTGGAGAACCTTTTCTGGACAAGGTATCCAAGTTTACCTCAAAAGAGGGTCCAGCTTTTATAAGATCAAATCAGCAAGTCAAAGTGACTTGATTACACTTTTAGGGCAGAAACACCTGGGTGTGATGGTATAATCGCCAGTCAGCCAGGGCTAGGGCTTGGCCAGAGACTCAAGCCTGGACTGAGAGGGTTTCTTTAAAATACCTACAAGCAAACTTTTATTAATATAATTAAAGGAATGCATGTAAGTAACATTAAATAATTATCTTACAACTAAATCTCTTTATAAAGACTTTATGTATTAGCGCTATCTGGATGCAGAAATATACCACAATTACACAGCTAACTTTATTTTTTTCTAATAAACAGCCATGTCAGAGTTTACAGCTTAGTGAAAATATAAAGTTAGTTTTTTAACAGAAGCAAAAAATGACTCAACAATACTTAAATTTGCTAATTTTCCTTCATAGAATGTATAGAAATCCAGGCCTCAGACATTACAATTATATTAACATTAACTCTCTAAGTGGTTTCAAATGATAACAAGTCCTGAGTCAGAAGCCGTTCATAACAAAAAGCAATTAGAACAATGCGGGGTGTCACAAGGTGGTGTGGTAGAAAAGCAATCTTTGACATAGGGCCTAGAATTGTGGCGGTATTTTGAATAACAAAAACTGAAGAGTTCCATGGACCAGCTGCAGGAATGACACGCCCAGCTCACAGCAGCTCCCACACAAGGCGGTGCAAATGCTGCAGCCTCCCCTGAGAAAGGGGCCACTCGTCCCCCCCCAGGTGTTTTGTCCAGCACAGATCCGCTCACGAGGGTCCGCTGGAGATGGGAGCGCTGGCTCCAGCGGGAGCAGTGCGGGTTGAGGCGGCTGCTCTGGGGCGTCTCACAGGGCTCCACTGGCGCACAAGATGGCGGCCAGGCCTCTCTGGGCAAATCCCGCCATGTGTGGGGATCAGGGATGCGGTGCTGCCTTTGCCAGTGCTGCCAGGCTCTCTGGCCCGTCTCCTCACTTCATACACGCAGAGAGCCGCACTCGCCCCGCCAGATCCGCTCTGGCACCGGCATGGTGCTCGCCGCTGTCTCTCGGTTCTGCCATGTGCTCCCTGCCACGTGCTCCCCGCCATGTGCTCGCCGGCTCCATGTGCTCACTGCCGCTGCTGTGGTGCTGCATCCCCTTGGCCCTGCACACTTCCCCACACTGCGTCTGCCGCCGCCACTACACTCCCGCGGAGGGCAAACAGAGAGGGAACCCGCTCCCAGGAAGGGATCCACTGCTCCAGCCATTCGCCGAAACATGGCTCCAGCTGATGCCACATGGCGCCAGGCAGGGCGAACTCTTTATCGATACCATGTGGCTCCCCTTCAGGATCAAAGGGGTTGGGGGGCAAGGGGCCATCTTCTGGTTCTCCCCCCACAGCCCCGACAGACTTACGGTCATTTGCTGGCAGCACAGAAGGGGTCAGCACGGCTGGCGCCGTGGCACAGGCGTCTTTCTTTGTCCGGTCTCTGGGTGCTGCGTGCGCTATGAGCGCCTCTCACACAGTCTTCCATGGATACAAAAGCTTGGTCAGTGCTGCGTTGTCTTGTGCAATTTGGTCCCACAAAGAGTCCCCTAAAGCGTCCCATGTCCGAGGGTTAAAAACTTTGGTATTATCTAAAGTTGAATCACAGTCTTTTGCCCAGAACAAGAGTCTGTTCAAATCTCTAAATTCAACTTTCCTGCCATGTTTCTTCAACGTCTCGGCAACATTTTGTTCCCAGGATACACCATCCCCCATCATGTTTGGCTGCTACCCTCTGTCTTGTGGAAAGGTCAATTAGCTCCATGAGCTTCCTTTCAGCTCTTGGGCTTCTTTTCAGCCTCCATGTCCCCCGTAGCACAACCTCCATCTCTGCAGGGATTATTCGCCGGCCAGCTTTCCTGCTTCTTTCAGCAGCACTTCCAAGTCCCACAGGGCTCACCAATGGATGCGCAGTTAGGTGTATAATAATAAGTTCCTCACACGGTGCACCATTTGTCGGTGATTGAAACACGGACCCAGACCAGCAGGGAATCTGAATCGTTTATTCAAATAAAGGAGCTGGTTTTATGCACTTTTCCAAGGCACAGTATTTCCTTACATGGTAATTCTCACTACGTGACCTATCCCATGTTGCCACATCAGCAGCACACTTTCTGAATGTCCTTCTATGGGGTCAGCTTCTGGCAGGCTCCTCTAGGGGTCTGCCGTGTGACACTTCCTCCCCCCAGGGTCTGGCAGAGACAAGCCTCTCTGTGCCACCATGTGCTCCTTTGTGCTGCCATGTGCTCCTGCAGGCACTGCCCACAGCCTGTAACCCAATTCTATCTCACCTTTCCTCATAGAATGAATATTGGGAATTTGTACAATTCTTCTGAATATTGAACTCTGCTCTAGGCAGCTAATAGCTCAGTCAGTGTTTGGCCTTTTGAACCTGTGTCACATAGATTTAAAACTGTAATTTTATCAAACTGCGTCTTCTTTATGCAGCCTAGATCCTGATACAGGAGTCCTCAATGACACAGATATTTGCTGTCCATGCTGAAAAGTGTTATTACTTTATTAATATGGCAAACCTAAAAATAAGTACTTGAATTCTTTTACCCTGTGCTGAAATCAAGTCCAGTTATACAGAATGTCAACTGTTTTCTAACTTACATGTATTTGGAATTGAGCCAAGAAACTGTATTTTTGCTGCCAAAATGAGAAGAACACACCAAAAATATTTCAGTACTCCACAGCATTCTCATTAAAAGAACAGAGCCCTTTACAAGTTTCACATTACTTAGTCTCTATCTACATAATTCAGGTGTTATCTTGAGATGTGCGTATATCTTGTATTCATTTAATGCAAACAGAGACTAATTGCATAATAATAATTATTTTTAATTATAAACCAGCCTATATTGTAGTAAGTTTATTTGTTTTTAAGACATTGCTGAGTCTCTCTTTGCCAAATTTAGCCAGATACATTTGGACTGTTGCGAAGTAGAGATGGCTAATTGGACTCCATAGCTACCCATGCACAGGCATGTAAAATACCTTGGATATAGCCAGTGCACAGTCTGTTGGCAAATGGCTCTTTGCTGTGGGATTCCATACTATGCCATGATCTGACCAAATCTAACTTGAGATGGCTGCACAATTGCAGAGTTATTTTCTCCTTATAAGGATTTCAAAACTAGTTTATATTTTCCAAAGTTGAATACATAAATATCCTCAACAGTATGAATTGGAATTGGTCACTGACTTTACCGGAAGCAGAGTGAGACTCAGAACTTCAAACAATTATGGTCTAATGCTTTCAGAATGCCCCTGTATACACAAAAAAGGACAAGTTCATTTTATACAGCAGGAAACTGAGGCAAAAATTATAAAGCAACTTGATTAAGCATTCAAAAATATAAATTTTCAGGTTTGTTAATCCTACTGATTACTCTTTATGGTGTCCTAAGAGTATTCAAAGCATGTGAGAGCAGTTTATGGATGGTATTTAATACATTGCAATTCATGACCTTCTGATGGTATAAGAAAGCTGTTCAGTGTATACCAGATCCCTGTAAAAGTTCATGATTAAAACTGTAAAACAAGTAAAGTAAAGCACAGCAATGAATAGAAGCAGGTTGTTCTCAAGAGTCATCTTGATTCACGAGAAACAGATAAAAGAATAGCCACGGATTTGTTGTGATGTACAGAAATTGGTTATGTCAGTGAGTTTGGGGGAAGGTTGTTTGTTTCACTGTGGGTAGTGCATGAGAGAAACAAATTCTCAGGAGGTTCAGTAACAAACTTTAGAACATTAAGGTAGAATAAGGTACTCAGCAAATTTTGGTTAGAAATACAACAATATAAAAGCATAAAAATAACACTTAAGAAAATGTATGAGCAGAAAAGAAAGAAAGAAATAAAAAGGGCAAGAGTAGAAAGATGTCACCACCTGTGGATCCAGCAACAAGATGTTGGTCGAAGCGATGGTTACAGTCTTGATCTCTCCGAGATAGAGGAAGCCCATGAAACACAAAGTTCAATGGGTTAATATATGCTCAGGCTCTGTGGGAATGCCCAGGTACACTCCCTGGGACAGGGAGTTTTACACTGTCTGATTTAACACTGTGGATCATGGTGCACTCTGGGGTCTTTGATGGCTCATAGTCCCTTCTGAGACATGGCAACTGCCTCTCATCTCAGTGTTGTTGGGCCAATTTTGCTCCGTCAGAAGGGATGAGCACCCTCAGGCCTACCTAGAATGTCCCAGTATGTCCTCCAGAGGGGAGTTTTGACACCAGAGCCTGTGGAAGGGAGGACAGTGGCATGATGAAAAGCATTATCCCATCTCTTAGGATCTGCTCGTTGGCCTCTCCCCTTACCTGCCTCAAAACCCAGCTTGTAGCCTTATGGTGGTTGGGTGTGCAACCCCTTTGCACCTGCATGGTTGCTTTGTGCACGGTCAGCACACCATCCACTGCTTTTGAAAATGTCTGACTGTTTTGGGTAATTAACTGTTGATATTCCAGTCACTCACAAGGAGGAAGACAGTAAAATACGCATACTCCATGTTTCTATTGCACAGTATGATTATAAACAATCCTCCTGAAAGGGGAAAAAGAAAGAAAGAAAAAAGAAGTGACTACTTCTGTCTGTGAAACATTTAATTTATTAAAAAACACACTGTGGTTATTCTGATGTGAGTATACAGTAGTGGTAAACTCACAGAGCACAGTCAGCACGGAGATATTCCTCAAAAGCTCAAATGCAGAAGTGGCATGTGGTTCTATGTGCATTTCCTAGATAAATAGTAAAATTAAATGTGAATTATTGCAGGAAGTTTGGGGTTTCTTAGTCTCAAGCAATAATTTCAGCGCATTTCTATCACATTCACTTATTGTGAGGTCTTTAGGATCCGGACTACTAGTTACGAGGATATTATCTTTGAATCACCAGCAGCTGCAGAAATATTTGAGGAAGCCCCATGCTTCTTTCTGCAACCTGTCTGCAGACACTGATCTCCCATCACTAGTGGAGAGCAGGTAAAAGCTGGATGTGCTTGTGCTCAGAGCCAGGGTGGCCTCTCTTGTAATCTGGAGTTCTAATGTTGGTATAAAATGTATGAGCCCCATGTTATTTGATTTCATTATTCTTCATGATTTCAGCTTCTTCCCATAACACACAAGACTAATTTATAATATCCTTCGGGCACTTCAATATTCCTTATACACTTACAAGAATATCTTGTCTGTCTGGTGTTCCTGGTCTTCAGTTTTCAAACTAGAAATTCAATGTAGTGTGATATCATCATGTCTGTCATGCTGCCCTGTATTATTGCTTAAGTACAACCCTGCTAAAATTACTGCACCACTGCTGGGGTTGAATGGATACAAGATAAGAAGTGCAATGTGACAGTTTCAAAGGAAATTACACAGAGGTTTAATTAGTCCCTCTGTGTGTGCCTCATTGATTCCTAGAGAAGTTTTCGTTCTAGTGGAAGCAGATGTAGCTGGTAGGGTCAGAGCTGGGATTATTCCACATGTTTTTATTGATAACTCCTAAAAGACTAAAAGAGCAAGGCATTAGAGGACCAGACAGCAAACTGAGAGATTGGCTAGTTCAGGAATTAGCCGCATATTTTTTCCATTTTTCTGATGCAAAATGGGTATTAACTCTGAGAAAAAGAATGCAGCTGCAATGTTACCAAGTTGGGCTGAAGAGTCAAAGCTGTGTTTGGTCTCCACTGGATGGCTTACCCAGCTATACAAAGAATTCATATGACCTCATCCAGTCATGACCTGAACATCTTGAACAGCCACAGCATCCAAACCAAAATATATCATTGTTATTTACCGTTTGAATGGACACAAGGTGAAAGAACCCCAAGACCTACAGAAAAAAGTGACCATGTCCGTAATCCAAGGTTGGTATTTGGAAAGCATGAGAAGCTAGATTTTGCAGCTGCTGCAGCAGATTTGAGGGGAGAGCTGAATGAAATTGTAATGCAGCTCAGTGATGCTCCCAAGAAGGAACAAACAAACCTAATGGCTAGTCATTCATGAAAGGAGATTCCTTAGGTATCAGTTTCATCAGCTGGAGCATAGGTTGACAAGCAGGCAATAAACAAAGATAATATAATTATGTTGTTTTCACAGGGTTTTTGAAATACTTAGAGAAGCAAAGTCTGGAATTGCATGTCTCTCGTACCTGAGACATTTCTGCTTGTGGGAAGAGCAGGTTTCTCACAAAGACTCTTAACCGGTATTGCTTATGGACCCCCTGGGTGACTGGTGGAGTCAGGAGTCATGATCTCCTGGTTCTGTCCATAGAGAAACGCTGGCATCCTTACTGGCAGTGACTTAATGCCTGGTTCTGACACTTAAATGCTGTGTCAGGATAGAATTGCTTCCATAAGGAAAGTGATTGCTGATGGTCTGCACAAGAAATGATCGTTTGAAACTTCCAAGTGCCACTTATTTTGAGCTCTCCTTTCAAAAGTAGACTAAGTTTTGACACATGTCCTTTGCAATATTCACATTCCTTTTCTGCACTGGGCTTGTTTTACTGACTTATCTCTTTTTGGCTGTGGAGTAAGACATAATGATTTTTTACATTCAGTGTTTCATACCACTGACCAGGAGCTGCTGCTGAAAAGTTTGAGAATGAAACTGCGTGGGAGGATGCACCATTCTTAGTAAATGCCCCAGTTCCTGTGTAAAAGCCAGAGCTTCCCACTTTCCCCTTTATTGTGACACTACTCAGGCAGATAGCTGTTTCATCCTGGCTGTTTTCTGTGCAAGACACTGTCCAAAAAGCATTAGCTGAAAGCATTAATTTGCAGTTAACAGGGAATGCACAACTTTCTGCACATCTACTCACTAAAATTTGGGTGAAATCAGCAGTGGGTGATTGCCAAGTCTGAGCTTTGCATGTGCATAAATTGATATAATTCCTTTTTTCTTTTTTCCTTTTTCAGCAGATGGTCACTGTGTGCAAGTCTGAGAGAAATGATTCACATCAAAAGCTTTCCCTGGAATCCATGCTATGCAGCAGGCCAGCCCATGACAGTAAAGTACAGTGAAAGTTTACACACAGAGACTTCATGTGTGTGATACATGTCTTGTATTTCCATCCTGTTCCTAACAGATCCCCCTTTAATCTGCTCATTACTCTCCTTCATGCTGAAAGGTTTCAGCTTTCCTATACAGAAGCTGATAGAACGAGAGGTTTTATTGCCTCAGCATATTAGATTTCCAGACTCTTACAAAGAGAATGGAGGAAACAGACCAGATGCTCAGTCAGATACGACAGCTTCAGTATCTCTCTGTTTCCAACAGAACTCTCTTCTGAGGGCAAATAGTCAAACTGTTACCCACTTCATAGCTTTTCCCATCTTGCAGTCTAGTTTTCTCTGTGATTGTAGAGTGTTGCAAAATGTATTTTCTCCAAGGTCAGCAAGTCACATGTGTGCTACATGTCTAATGATAGTGCTAGAGAAGAAACTGTGGCTGGCGATTCATGACAACCCCAGAATCAGTTGTTTTGCTTGGTGGCAAAGATTTTTCAGGCTATTTTTAAAAAATAGATTGAATATACACTCTTGCCTCCAAATCATTACACGTATTCCCAATTTTATGAGGCGTCCTTACTGTGAAGATAATATAGCAGTTACAGTTGGTCAGAGGGCTATTTTGCTCCTTCAGAAAATGGTAGGAGATAGACAATTTTATGTCAAAACCTGGCAAAACATATATTCTTTTCCTTTCTGTAATTTACCAGTGATCCTGCTATAATACGATTACTTTGCTCTCATCTTGATTTCACATATGTTTAGATAACTTATCCATTTTTGACGAAGACTCTGAAAACTGAAAACATTTTGTAAGGAAATCAATATATTTAATGGAAAATTTTATGCTAACTCCATTTCTGTACCTGGGCTCAGTATTTAAAGTTCTACTTAGCTAATAACTTTTTTTAAAACTTAAAATACCCTTATTTTCTACTTTCCCGAGAAGACAAGCCTTCTTTTCTGTAAGAATTGTCTGAAAATAATGACAAATGTTTTGCAATTACATCATCAAGCCATGCATCAAAAGCAGATACATTTGCTTACTTTAATAGAGCTTGACTTCAAGTTTGTGTTGCATCTTTATTCCATCAACCTCCAGGACAGAAAGCATCAGCAAAGCAGTTTTGTGAATGTTTCCTTTTCGGCATTTATATGTGAAGTTGGAAATCTGTTAGGGGAAGATACTGATCCTATGAAGAATTGAGCTGCCAAATCTCTGTAGAGTAGAGGAAACATCAGGAAAATTTAAACTGTTGCAAGCAATTTACTCATCTAAAAGGATTTGAAAATTGTGAATGGAAAGGATCAATAGTAATATTCAGGAAAACAAAACAAAATAAATTCCTCTCTATTTGAGTAACACCTAACCAGTGGTAGATTTTCTTAAGTGAAATGAAATGGCATGAGTCCAAACAAACTGTGAAAAGATTAAAGTGTTTCTCAAAATGGGATTGCAATTTTTTTCATGCAGACTGCTTTGTCTTGAACTGATCAGAATTTGATTTCTCCACTCACATTCAGGGCCTGATTCCAAACATCTCCCTGCAAGTGGAAAATCTTTATTAGCTTCAGAGTCACGGAACATGTTACAGCAGAGAACACTATTCTTGAAAAATATTGCTTTATTCTGGGATTTGGTCCATGCATTCACTCTGTATAGACAATATCTCTCGCCTGAACTAAATCCTCATTAATAGCACTAAAAATCCACCCTTGTTCAAGCTGTTTACAAATTATACCCCTCCAGGACATGTGAGATCAGGAAATGCTCTGGGTTGTCTTATTTACTTGATGCTGGCCAGTTGATGTTCTTGTCTCACAGCTGATAGGGACCCACCTTTTCCTACATTCCATGTTAAGTTGTGTTCATGTAGGGTTTCACTATGGCATCCTTCTCCTTGTGCTGGGAAACTTATAAGGAATAAGGTATCTGTGCTACACTGTTATCTATGAAAGTGGGTAAATAATTTCTGGCTGATACAGAACTAGAAAAAACTAAAGAAAGAAGAGAAAAAAAAATTTAAGGTTTTCTCTTTTTTTTTCAGTGAATTTCTTTATCTGTTGGCTGCCCTCACAAACAGTTTGCTTTAATGTTAAATATTGTAACACATAGTAATTTTCCTTAGACCTCTTTGAATTCACAATGAAACATATTCCAATTTAAGAATTTCAGAACGAAACATGCTGGACTTTTCAAAAACAATATCTCTAGGTTGAGAAGATAATAATTTTGAAATAATTTTTTTGAAACTCTACCTCATTTTTGACAGGGAAACCTGAATTTTTTGGCATTTAAATTTTTTTTCAGTTACTTTTGTTATAAATATTATAATTTTTTTTCTTGTTACATTGCCATGAAGGCAATGTTGAACCGGATCAAAGGAAAGAATGAACACAGGCTTGTGACAAGTTTACAAATCATATTTTCTCCCTCCCTTCCTGCAAATGGCTGAAACCCACAATTAAATGTAAGGCTTTTGTGAAATAAAAGTTTATTTTAGTTGCTGATGAGACAAAAAGTTCACCAGTATGGCAGGACGAACATGATGTCAGCAGCAGTTCTTGACTAAGTTGCAGAGCAGCATTGCTATTTTTGGGTTCCCATTCAGAAGTATGAATGATTGATTGCATTCTACATTGCTCTTCATTTTCATAAATTATTGTAAAATTATATATTAAAAGAATGAGATCTTTAAATTTAGAGGAAAGGGGAAGATGCAGTCTGTTTGAAATTCTAGATTCAGATAGTCTCTCAAGATCTGAATTTTTATGGGCTGCTGCTCCAAGTGACTGTTTCTGTGGCTGACCCATGTTTACCTCATTTTTTGCACCAGTCATCTCTGTGCAGATTGATGCAGCTGTTCATTATTACCTTGACTAGATTTATTATCTCTGATTATGTTAGACCTTTAAAATATGTATTCTGCCGGTACTGTATAACAGAGAAAGTTAGAATTGTTACTGTTTGAAAACAAGTTTGCAGCCTATTGGAAGATACTAATTTTTTAAAGATAAGACTTAAATGAGGAAAGATTGTATTTTTTAATCTGAAGAATACTTTTCCCCTCAATTAAGTATAATGATGGAAAATATGTTTAAAATACAATTTAGTCTTGCAAACCTCCTTATAAGTACCAAACAGCTGATAGAAAGGTGCTTCAACTGATTTCAGATGCTTAGGAGCCTGAATACTTAAGCTCTTCTCCCAGAACTCTATTTTATTGTACTGCAGATGTGACAGGGTGGTATCCCTTACCATAATCAAAGACTTGTCACAGGATCGTAGGTCAAAGGTATTTCTCCATCAAGGAGACTGTCAGCTGAACACCTTCTGTGCAGAGATGCTAACGTGAGTCCATACAAATTAAGAAGAACGTGCTAGTTGACGAGGTGTCCAGTGCTCTCAGGTAGCCAAAGGAACTTCTGCCCTTCTTGTTTTCATCTTGCACTGTGTAAAGAAGGTGCCAATGCAGGTGCCTCAAATCTGAAGGTCTCCACAAAGACGAACCCCATTGCATCAATGACCTTCCATTCATGTTGGGGACCAAAAACCTGTACTTGGCAAGCGTGTTTACTCTTTCCATTAGACGGTATGAAAAAACTTCCTTTGTCTGGCTGTTTCTGTATGCATGAGACCACCTTCTGTTGGTCTTTCTGATGAAGTTCTGCAAATGTTCTCATGGTCGACAACAGCACCAGAGTACCCATGCTGAATTTGCTAGACTGCAGTCTTTGGGCAAGCAAGAAGCCAGCTATCGGGAGAGCTTTTAAATGAAAACTTTCCTGCAATTTCGAACCCCTCTCTTTGAGAAATGGCTCAAGCCACTCACTCCTAGGTCTGATCCTAGATTTCATACTGTTAGATTTTGTATCCCCCTCACCATCGAGTAGTAACGTTGAGCAGTGGCATTGCACATTTGCACTTACAGACATCAAAGATCTCCTTAGAAGAAAACAGTAGGGCAAAAAGAATCAGATAAGCAACCAAAAAACTGGTCTTCCACACCCTGATCATCAGGGCTTTCCAGCTGAAGTGAACTTTGAGGTGCCTCACGTGTGCTTCAAGTGCTGGAGCAATGTCCAAAAGGAGTTGATGTCTTTATCAGGAAAGACAGTTTTCTCCAAGGTACTCCATCTTCTCCTCTTCCCTGTGTGTGAAGGAGAATGCCTCTACTCATCAAGCTGACCGGTTATGCTGCTGTCCTCAGCATTGCCTCCAAAACTCCAAATAGGACAAAATTGCTGCTTTCAACACTGCTGTGCACAGGTTACCTTATTGCAGAGTGAAATTATTCTCCCTTAAGGGAGAACAGGAGGGGAATAGTGTCAGAAGAAAAAATGCTGGAAAATGTCCTACATTCAGAGCTCCTATTTACCAAAAAGAAAGGCTCAGGTCTGGTTCTACGTGGTTGCCCACAGGCAGTCTCACAGGTGTGGACTCAGTGTCACTTATACATCTGCACATCTTAACAACCAATGTGTGGAGCACAGATTCCTCCACTTCTGAATCCTGAAGGCAAAACAGGAAGCCAAATTAATACTTGTCACAACCTATCCTGAATGACACAAGCACCATTCTCACCATCTCAGTGGAGGTGGTCGCTTTGATCATGAGAGCAGCAGTTTGCCACTTGTGCAAGCACAGGGTGCTGAAATATCTGGAGCGTATTTCCTACAAAGCACTTTCCTACCACGTACTTTATTGACTGCATTAACCAGAAGCATTTTAAGGAATTTTCCAGATGCCTAATAAAGTTACTAGAGGCTGGGCTATGAAACTTTGAAAATCAAGGTCATGATTGCATAGGGTCATTTACTGAAGAGGAAATAAACTTGACAAAGAACTTGAATCCCACATATTTAAATATTCCCAGCACCTACAAGTTTTGCTGCTACTTTGTGAAATACAGCTTCATCTGCCGGTGAGTCAGGCTTATAAAAATGGTAATTGTGAAGTGCAGTTGCTAACTGTATCAAGAGAGAAGGGATTTTATATGTAATGGAGATTCTTTTTAATGATAAATTATCTAGCTCCTGGCTACCATGTATGAGCTCTATTAACTGCCAATAAATTGTTCATCATTAAATCTAGTTCACTCTTCTTAATTAGGCCAAGAGTTCTTTTCTCTTTAAATCTTTTTCTTGCTTTAATTTGGAAATATATTTGAAATCCTAATGATCCTAACAGCTGCACCAGACTCTACTGTAGAGTCAGTTAAGGACTGATGTTACACAACTGAAGTTTGGAAAGATCTGAAAAACCTACGCATTATACAAATCAGGGTTTAAAACACATAGTTAATAGGAGTGCCTGGTTATAGCTGCAGAAAAATTCTGAGCACACTCCTATTATCAGCTTAAAAAAACCCAACAGCACACCCTAACCTTGTTGTGTCTAGAAGAGATGCATACAGTTACCTGATTACTTGAAAAGGATTAAAAGATATGCTGTACAAAAAAAAAAAAAAAGGAAAATATTAAACCTATGAACTAACTGCTGCTTATTGAGCTCCTGGTAACCTCTGCACTGGAAAAAAATATTGAGTATTTTAGAGAAAGAGACAGAAAGACTGACATTACCTCTCTGGAAACTACTTCATGGACCATTCCTAGAGGTGAAATAGATTCCAACTAAAGTAAAATGCTAGTGTTAAACTTTCATTAACTTTCAATTGTCAGTTCATCACTACACAGAGTGACAACCTTAAGTATGAGCTTAGTCCAACATGTCTCCATGGTGTTTCATCAGCACAACGGTATTAATAACCATTCTAAACAAGGTCCTAAATGAGACGTTGTCTAGAAAAGGTAAATAAGATTTGGAGGTGCTTGCTCTACATTCCTGGAGAGCTGTTTTTCCTTTCTACCTTCAGTTGTCCATCTGAAATAATAGAATTAATGCACCTTCCTTTTATATATGCTTTAACACCCATTTAAATTGCTGACTGGTTCTCTGGGTACCATTTAAGATTCAAACTTAATCAGTCGGCAATTTTCATACTTCCGCAAGACGTGAATTCTCTTCTTTAGGGCAGACAGAGCACTGGACTTGAATGACAGGAGTTGTGACTGCAGGGAATCCCAGTTGTCAGAGCTGGAGTTAAGTCAAACTCATATGACTTTTCGCATAGGATACAGTTAACAAATCTTCCTGACAGAGGCTAGAGGCAAGAAGAGACCAGATGTGCTAGAGCTAAAATGTGTGTGTGCACCGAAATACAGCTCTCCTCTATCTGTTGAGCAATTAGGAGCAGTTTAGACAACCGTACTCCTGCCTCACACTCCTACTGTGAGTGTCCTTTTCTGCAATTTAGCCTACTTTGGCACACTTCACATTGCTGGGTGTTTCAAGGCATTGAACATGTATTCTCCAGAGTGAGAGTGAGCAGTGGAAAGAAAAATGTCTGTAGATATTAAATATTATTGAAAAGATCAGCTTCATGGTAACAAATTTCTGCAGCCGAAAAAATGTTTCTTTTGATCTGAATAAGTTTTGAAAATTTCCAACAGCTACATCAAAACACTCAATTTTAACTATTTGTTTTGATATCAGTATTTTATGTCAATTTGTACAAACATATCTCTTTCAATAAAAAAAATATTTTTGCAAAAGAAAGAATAATTTTTATTCTTCACGAATTTTAGGGGGCAATAAGGTGGGATGCATGAGTTCTGGTTGATCAAAATAAGAAGTAATTTCTCCAACAAGCTTCTTATCATAAAGTTTTATTTGGAGTGAAATATCTCAGTGTAGTTTTATCTGATCTGGCAAATGTTTGTAGAAAATAATTCTTCAGATATAATGAAATTATTTCAAATTATTTATATTTATCATACAGTTACAAGACATTCACTCTCTTTGAGCATTAGAGTAATTTATACTTGTTTTTCACCTTCCCTGCTCTCCCCAGAGCTTTTTCACACTTTCTCCCAAAAAACCACATTCAAAACCTTGTTTTCAAATGGTCAATTTAAATCAGATAGCAGCAGAAATTGTGCTTCTCCTCTGTTCCATGCAAAAGCCAGGTGCCCTCCAGCTCTTTTTACTTCCCAGCAATGTTTTGTCTCAGTGGGTTACAGCATTATAGCAGACTCAATAATCAATAATTGGCCTTCTCACTTCAGAAATATTCTCAGATATATTAGATTGGGTATGTTCCATAGAATACCAGGCATATTGGAAAAGTGCCTACAAATAAGAAAGCAACCGTCTTGGGAGAAAAATGTAGATTCACTCACTTCTTACCTCCACTTCGTCTTACCATTTGCATGGTATTTATGTTCCCAGTTTCCTAGTATTCACATTGTATTACAATTTAATAATCAAAATAGAAATACTGGATGGTCAGAGGTTTTTAATTGACACTTAAGTTCAGAATTAAATATCAGCACTAAAACCATGTACAAATCAGTGCTAGTGACTCAACAGGGCAAGTTTAGCTGTGAATCAAGGTATACGCATCCTAAATTTAATCTATGGATTTATTGCTTCTCCCACTGCCCTCCAAGGTTTTGATAAGGTGTAATTGATTGCATATTGCAAATTAAGACCACAATAAAATCTTTTTTTTTTTCAGACCTTTTATAGCCAAAAATAAGTAAAGCATGAACTTGAAAATCTGAATTTTGAGACATCATTGTACTCCCTCTTTCAGGCAGTCATACATGCAGCTGAACACTGGGTTAAGGGGAAATTACTGTGGGTCCAATGTAAATGTTTTCCAACTCAGGTTGAAAAAAAGTTGCTTTAGTGATCTTTCAGTGTGGTAAACAATGTCAAGTCCTGTTCAAACCAATAAATCCTTGAGGGCATTCAGTTTTACTCAGCATGTATTCAGAATCTTTCAGATTAGTTCCTTTAATTGTAACATAAGTGTGTTTATTTTGTTTCTATTTCCTTCCTTCCTGCAGCAATGGATTGCTCTTCCAAAATATTTGTTATAGAGCTCATAAATTATTAAACCCCGACTTTTCAAGGATACAGTTGTGAGAGAAGGATAAAGTTTTAGATTTCCTGTTCATAAAATAAGCTGTTGGCCTTTCATCTTTTAATTTAAATGTATCTAAGTGATGTCTCAGGACCTCCATGAAAAATTAGTGCACAATATTAACTGACAAAGAAATCAGACCGAAGCTACGCCTTGCTGTAATTAAATACTGCTGCATGAAATAGGTTCTGACCATTTTTTCCCCCCAGCACAAAGAAATTTTAAGCAAGAAAGAAAACCCAAGAAGCAGGCTGAAGAACAGTCCAGACTTTCTCCCTTCCTGCTCTTCGGTCTGGAGACGGGACTACATGCCAAATTCAACATCTTTAGCCCAACAAGTAATCTGCCCTTCAGTCCTGGTAATTCACTGTCTTTGCCTAGCATCTTCCTCAGAACAGAAAGACACTCTCAGCTCACTGAAACAGGGGAAATAATGAAAAAAGAGACCGTTGAGCCTAGAAAGTCATCTGCAAATTCGTCTGTGAAATCTGAGATAGTGGTGTTTGGCTCTTGCCTTCCCAGCAGAGCCTGCCAGCCCACATCTCACTGTCTGAACCAAAGCAGTCCTCAGGAAGAGTTTTTCACTCTGCTGACATTTCTTGACGAATTGCAGTGACAGGACTCAGTGTTACTGAGGCTCTGGATTCACCCAGGGAATGTCAGTGCTTGAACAGAGAGGGATGAAGAAGCCAATGAGTATTTATATGGGCATCTTACAAGTCTACTTCATCATCTCTGCCTGTGGGGTAACACATGGTATTGAAACACAGACCGACAGAACAAAAACTACTTTCATCCAACAAAGCAGGAGAAATTGACTGTAATTTGACAGAATCTGTGTCTGGAATTAAGGTGTTGGAGACGTGCAGTTAGTCCTCTGTGAAGGCAAATAGTTGGAAAAGGCATGCTTAGAAATAGAAAAGAATGAAAAGTTTTGTTCTAGCTGTTATGAAGAAAAACAAGGCACATAGTCATGGGGGGGGTGTGTGGAAAAAAAGCAAGGTAAAAGTTATTTTTCACACTAGCTCTGCCTAGCCCTGTAAAATGTCTTGCCCATAAAATAATCTCAGAAAGTGTGGAAACTATTGACAGGTCTGTACTATAGAGCAGCAAATGCAGGAGAGCAGATGCCTGTTAACTCCTGTCAGTCTGGAGGGAAAGGGGAAAAAAGGAAATAAAGAGGAAAATAAAAATATGATCAGACTGTAGAATCCCTGGGATCACCACTTCCCCTCACCCAACGCTTACCCTTTTCTCCCAAATGAACTGTTAAAAGACCTGGAGCTATTATAGAGCTACAAAGAAATAAGGAACTGGTACCAGATGGGACCTCTTGTCTCCATCTCTCTCCAGCCCAAACAATCTGCTGCAGAATTTAGAAGAGAAGGGTGGAGAATCTAATAGTGTCTCAGAGTCGGAAAGATGGCTCTGGCTCGAGCACTGCCAGCCTGTTCTGGAGGAGGATTATTATTATTCTGTGTGCCAAAGGATATGGCTATTTTTCTCTCTCACTCACTCTTTGCAACAAACATTTGGCTACTATTAACCAGCTGGCAAATGTAAATGAAACATCATGTACCACTTTAGTAGAGAGAGTGCCATCCACGTTTTGCCAGTCGTGCAGTGGTCTGACTGCCAGTGCACAGCGCAGCATGTGCCTCGCATCTCCTCCTTTATCTGGAAGCATGGATGACAGTGGCAGGGAAACTTGTTAGGGAGAAAGTCTGTGGCACAGTTACAAGACATCATACAGGAGAATCAGGCCAAAATCTGTCTAGTAAAAAGTGGTGGACTGGCTATACGCTCCTAAAAATTCATTCCACATTGCTTATTTATAGCAAATTTCCTTCTCTACAGTTACGCAGAAGAAAATGCAGAAATTGTGTGGGGAGAGCATGGTGTTTATACCTGATGTGGAAATAGGCCTTTGGGAGTTGGTATAAACAAGTTTATATGGAAGCGTGCTCTGCTGCCAGTTACACCCATACAGTTTCAGCCTGCAATGCTGCTTGGGTGTCACAGGGAGCAGGATCTGGCCTTATGCCATTGTTGTCCTCTTCCTGCTCTCCAGCTTGATGTTCTTACTGCCTCTCTTTTAATTTCTGTTTTTATTTTTTATTTCTGGTTTTTATAAATGCTTATTTTCTCTTTTTCACTGTCACATCAAAGATTGTCAGGTCGAAGATTGTTCAACTACTATTTTTCCTTTAATATAAACTTTTCTTCTTAATTACTAAATAAGAGAACATCATACAATAGGAGACATATTTATTTCATTGTCAGGCAATATCGCAATGACCTGAATTTAACTGTATGGCAAGACAAGTATTTCAATACTCACAACTGTCTCCCAGCACAGTTAACAGTCAGAACTTGATTATTTGCTTTTGGAACAAATGATGCTATGTGGTATTATAAAATTTTTCCCAAATATTTTACAGCAAAACTAAGTAGCTATTTACTTTAAATATGCCAATTAAGCGTTACTAATATACAGTACATTTCTAGGTTAAGGATGATTGATAGCAGCATACAGTGAAATATTCTAAAACTGCAGTTGGAAAACTGCAGTTGGAAAATGTAAATGTTGGAAATTAAAAAAAGAAACCCTTACCTACTGACAGTATTATTTGCACATTTTAAAACAGTGCTTAGAAATTGTTCTTTTATTGTTCTTTAAAGATATTTTAATTCTGTTGGGTTGGGATTTTTTTTCTGTTTGTTTAGGGGTTTTTTTGTGTGTGCGTTTTTTTAACAAGGTAGTAGCCAATGCAAACTTCTCAGAAGTTCTTTAAGGCTAGAATGTAATTTAGTATGTAGTCCTGAAAGATCTCCTTCCAAATGATGGAGGACAGGGGCTTGAGAGATAACAAGAATTTACATTGAGCAAAAATATCAGTGTTTCCAGGGATGTAGCGTTTTTCCCCTCTTTTTCTTTTTTATGAAAGCAAAACATGTCAATGAGAGAGAAGGAGAATGAATGAAGTTACTTCTCAGATCCAGAATGGCCCAATAAACTGAAGAAACCACCCCAATTATGTTTGCCAGAGTTAATAGTATTTTGGCTAGTTCCAAAGTTGACGGATGTTATGTATTATTTCTCTGACCCTGCTGGGAAAAATGGTCTACTTGTCTTGATTTTCAGCATAAAGGCTACAGAAAAAATAATAATCACCAGAAAGATATTACATGGCCTGGTCATGGTGGTATTGTACCATTCCAGGTGCAGTGCAAGCTGTTGGGCTAGATTCCTTCTTAAGATGGAGTTTGCACTTTTGAGCAAAGCCTCTCGTTTCACTTCTATTAATCTAGGAGGAATCCAGAGTGTGAGCTGTTTGCCAAGAATCACCGTGATCGTCTTCCCCGCTGAGATAACCTGTAAGTTCCCAGAATTTTGACTAATTGTGAAAATGTTGCAATTATTTTTGGGTTTTTTTCTCAAAAAAGGATTAATCAAAAAGTTGCTGACCATTTGCAGAGGAGATTTATATTAAAAGCAAATAGTTATCAATCCTCTTGTCAAATTAGGTAGGTAATTGAAAAGATCAATTAGTATAACTTACCGTACTATTATTTGGATCAGAACCCATATATGTGTTTGGTGCTCTTCATTTTCATTGTCTCCTGAGGCTGGATGAAAATCGAGGGGTGCATTTCTGCTGAATTTAACAAGCTTTGGATCATGATGCAAAAAGCCGCAGAAATAACAGGCCGTGAAAGTCCAATCAAATCAAAGAATTCACTTAGCTGGGTGCCCATTTTGCCTGATATATTTATACTGAGCAATTTGACAGCAGTGAGGTATGTGCAGTTGAGCCATACACTGTCATTTCTCACTAACACCACTCAGGGACTTTGTGAGACAGTGTTAATAAGCGCATTTCAGTTTCAAAGGCATCACCTGCATTATTCTTTTGGATTCCAACAGGTACAGCAAATAGATTCTTGTTTGTGATGGAAAGGTCTTGACTCAATAAATTGTTAATGCAAAGGTATCTTATTTGTAGAAAGACCCCTTGTGACTTCTCTTATCAAAGGCCAGTAACCACATTTCAAGGAAGGATATAAAGTTTTGAACTCAGTAGATAGCTTTCAAGGCACGCATTTGTAATTTTCACATTCAAGATATTCTGTGTTATTTTAAAAGTATGTATTTAATCTTTTCTTATGTTCTCTTATACTAAATTCCATATCATTTAACAAAGGAAAGTTTCTCCAAAGCCTTCACTCTGTACTTTATTTTCCAGTAGTATTTAAAGTTCTGGGCAGGGAAGAAATTTTTTTCTAGCTGAAAGCATCGTGGTCAAAAAATCTGACGTTTGTGAAAAGTGGTCTTCCCACCAGCATAATCCATTAGCTGTCACCTGTGACAGCAGGAGCAAAAAATTGTCAAGCTCTCCACCACCCACAATTGTTTCCAGTGACAAAGAATAGCCAGTAACATGTAACTTTCAAGGAACTTTGTTTGTTAAAGAGTTTGAATTTCAGGAAAATCACATTATCCATTTTTGTGGAGAGTGCAAATGAGTATACAAGAGACATGAAGTCTCTTGTCTGGAATACTAGTGGTCCACTGCAGTTAGCAGCCTGGCACACCTGGGATACACCAGTCACTCTCTACTTAATTTCCTTCCTTCTCATAGTGTCAATTTTTATGTCACTTTATTAAAAATGCTTTTTTGTTATAAATTTCTGAGTTAAAAATGCTTCCTGACCTTAGAGTACAGAAGCAGCCACTTTGTCAGTAAATGGATGTTGAGTCAGAGTTTGGGCTGGTTTGACTGCTTCAGTGCCTGTGCTCCAAATCAGCTCTGTGCAATTATCCTATTAAAAAAAAAGAAAAACAATGCTTTTTTTTCTTGAACTTGTACAAAAACTTAGAACACATCAAGACAAACAACTGAATCTTCTCTATTGAGATACACTAGAATAATTTTATTAAAGCTTAACCTTGTCAGGAAAAAGAGATGGGGGGAAAAACCCAGTCTCTGAAACTAGACTTGCCGATGAAAGGGATCACATTGTAGAAAAAAAAAAGCCTGAGGGTTCCCACCTCCCAGATCGTTACATTATTTCATATCTTTTTGATGTGAGCAGTTGGCTTAATGCAATATTTGCCCTGTTTAGTATTTTTATGCTTCCACAAAACATTTGTCATTCTTTCTCCATTGTACTCTAATAGTCAATGTTAAAATACAATTTTAAGTGTTGTTAAATAACAAACTAAAATAGATCAGCCCAAACATCACATTTTCTTTTAGTTTTAAATGAATGTCTACTTTCAAAGTAATTTTTTAAAAAATTTAGATACCTAAAAACAAAAGTCCTGTATGCCTTCCTTTCACTGGTGCTTCTGTGTGGGGCAATGAGGATACTCAAAGCCACAGCAGGTGCTAAGGGTTGAGGAAGGTGCAGAAGAGCCCTGTTAAAGGTGCTGTTGAAGAACCTTACCTCTCTTCATAGCCTGGGTGGAGAGGAAAGGTCTTTTGGCATCCCATGTTAGAGGGGGGATATGAATCTTGTGGAAGTACATCCTGAGCATGTTAGAGAAACAGGGAGGCAAAGCAGTGACATGAAAGGGAATGGATTTGTTTCTAGAAAGTAGAGAGATTTTTCTCTCTTTGTCACTTTTTCTCTCGGTAGAAGAATCCCCAAAATTCCACACTAGGTTCAACCAAGGGCTCAGTAGTTGCAAGAAATTAAAATGACATTGCACATTTTATTTTTGGGGGAGCTGAGCTCAAGATATTTGCTCTTTTAGGCAAGGAATTGCTCACCTTTAATTGCCTCGAGTTGAGCATCTGAAAACTGGAGCCCTCCAGCTGATTAGTAAGTGTAGAAAAATTTGTCTCTGCTTCATAAACATGCTTGCTGAGAGCAAACATCAGGCAGAGGTACTGCACCAAAGAGCACATGTTTCCAGATTTTCACCCAAATGGGTTGTCTTTCACCCAATCTGAAAGTGTTTTAATTGCTCTGTCAATGACTTAGTTGAATACTAGAGTGTGCATGGATGGTAACATAAAAGAGAATAAGAATGAGGTAGGGACTTGACATCACATGCCAAGATTCCATTGCTCATTAATGTTGTCACAAGGAGACAAATTTGTCTTGCTGGAGAGAAGGTTGTGGGTACAAAAGAAAATAATTCTATATTTGGAAATTTCCGGTGTACAGAATGATTGACAATTATGAGAGAAAGAAAAATAAATATTTACTTGTGTTGCAGATCTTTTGCTTGGGTCATATAGTTCAGAGTTCAAATAGCCGGCTTTTGAGAACTCTATGTTTGGTTTTCACTCTTGGAAAGTGAAGAAGAATATTTCAGTGACACATAGTCAATGTACAGTAGTAGTAGGAACCCTGGAATTCATAGGGTAAAGGCCTAAACCTTGGTCTACTTTTATTAATGCTATGGAAAAGTCTCTGATAGCCTAAATACTAAAGATCTTCAACAACTATTTTTCTGTTATTCAAACATAGTTACAAAAATACCTTGCTACCAAATCTGTCTGGTTAAAACATGTCTGCTAAAAAAAAATCATCCAATATTTTAATGCTAGTTTCACAGTGTCAGTGGCATGCCATACCTGATTCTGGTATGAAAGTACTGGGGATTTTGTGCACTGAGATATCTTGTCTTGGCAAACAGAAGCAGTTAAACAAAGTTTGATTTTGTTAGCTTTAGCTCCATTGGAAACACAGAGAGGAAAGCCAAATCAAAACATCAAACAAAACAACCCAAAACAGTGTTCTTCAGGTTGAAGTGGAACTGGCTGGCAAAATACAATTCATTAGCTGGTAGCAATCAACTGCAGTGATCATAGCAGGCGCTTGAAATCTCAAATGAATTCTGAATCTCTGTGAACAGATTGTCTGTCTGACTACCTTTACTATAGGCAGGTATGAGCTCAATGAAAAAGCAAGATTTAGCTTGAAAAACTGTCCATGTGGTTTTGCAGCTTGCCTTCATCCTTCGTACAGAGAGACAGTGGCTGTTTTGAGCTGTGGCATTCAAAACCTTTGCTGATAAAATCCTTGCAGTCAAGAATTTCTGTACAGAGAGGTATATTAGCTCTATTCAAAAACTGAAAGAAGGAAATTATCACTAGGTTTCTTAGCATGTTTAATACAAATTCAGGAAAAATATTATCATTTTAAAGTTCAACTTATTACCTACTAGCTCTCTGTCATCTTCGTGTCACTGTAAGTATTCACTCTCCTTTTCAGAGCTCTATTCCTCATCTACACTCCTTCAATTCTAAAGTGAACAGATTGAGCTCTTCTGTAAGTTGCAACCAGATCCCAAGAGTCACTTAAAATTAAACTTAAATCTCCATTTTGGAGAATCCAACCTGGTCTCTGGTAGCTGAACTGTCCTTCCTAATTTGTTCTATGGTTGGCACGTTTGGAGGTACATACCTACCAACACCACCTATGGTGGTGATGATGCTTTCTGCTTTGGGATTGTTTACATTTTCCTGGACTGAGACATGACCTGCAAGGACTTGAAAGACTCAATGAGGTCTGAGTACCCACCCCATTGTCTTGACAAATGCGGTGGACATGGTGGTATATATCTTGTGTTTGACATAAACTCCTTTCATGGACATTAAGGCAACAAGAATGAAATTCAGCCTCCTCTGCTGTACTGAAGAAGTTAATTTCATTAATTGAAATGTTATGGCTATGGATCTGAAGAGGGAAGAGCCTTCAAACAAGAGGAATGTATTCAGAGAAGGCAGGGATGATTTAAGACAAAAGCAGCTGTTTGTTATACAAATGAGCTTTATCATGCTACAGGTGAATGATATCATAATTTGTTTTAACAAAACAAATGTGCAGACAAACATATGTGCAAAATGTGAGTGAACCTTCTCCACATGATGAAGCAGTCTAATATTATGCATATTTTTCAGGGTGAACTTTGCGAACTCTAGCTTAGAAACGCAGTTTTTATTTATCTCCCACAAATATCAATTATTGCACACATTATAGTCACGGTATTTGTTGCCTTCACCATCAGCGTGATGGTAGTTTACACGTGTGGTCATGGTTTAGACTCTCAAAGATGAGCTCATATGGTCACAGTGGGTGATTTTTAGTTCAGAAAGTATGATTGTGATCCAAATTTTCAGGCAGAAGATGTCTTAGTAGTTTAATCGAGGTAGACAGCCACTTCATATTTACTTTCTGTGTGAAAGTTAGGTTTCCTAATCTCTATGCTCCTCCATTTCCATGTATTAGTGAAAGAAGAACAAATAGAAGAACACTGCCACTTCATATGTTAGTCAGAGTGATAAAAATCTGAGGATGTATTCGAAATTCATTCTTTCGAATACTGCTGTCAAGAATACAATGCTGTTAAAAAAATTGGTAGGACTTTTGACTAGTATACCAGCAGTCATATAAAAATTTACACCAGTTTATGAAAAGTATTTGTAAGGTTTACACAATGGAGCTGGGCACACTGTGAACTGAATAGATAGCGTGATGGAATGGAAACGTGATGGTTCTTTTCAGCCATGACATCCCAAGATCGTGTGGTTTGGCAAAACTGTGAGATCTCACATCCCATCTAGTCAGTGCTGATGAGTGCAGATACCTTTCTGAGGACTGGATCGGTCTGGTTAGGATGGAGTGATGAGACACCTAATAAATACTATTCACAATCATACCACTGAGCACCAGTTCCTGTGTTCTGTCACTTTTTAAAATTATTTCTATCCTTCATTTTTTGCAGTGAGAAAAATACAGGTAAAAAGGATTATGTTATATTTTTGATGAGGGAGAGTGTGCAGTTTAAGCCAATGGATTCAAAAAGCAACTGTGTTTTACTGAATTTTGAATTCTTATTTCCTATGAGTACAATATATGTTGACCATATGTGTTTTAGGTTTTACCTGCATCTCTTCTCATCCATATATCACCGGTTTCAACACAGGATATAGCATGACTGTCAGACAATCTGGAATCAATCTGTGTATCTTTAAAATGCTGCTGAAAAGTTTTAGAAGTTGCAAGGTCCTGAACTGGAAAGAAAACCTTGGAAGTAACAACAAAGTATTGGAAAGACAGACAATAACTTCAGAGTCTTCTATCTGGATCCTGTTGTGCAAAAAGCATATATGCCATCTCCCAGAAAACCATTTCAGTGGAATAAAGTCTTCCTCATTTATTAATACAACCAGGAATCGACCAGGCAGTTTTTAATTAGCATTGTAATTTTCAAGACATGAAAGATGGTTGCTTTATAGACTTCATATGCAGCTCAGAAGGGTCTCCAAACACAGCTGCATTTGTATACAATATACTGCTATTTTTTAAGAGGATTCATCTGAGATACTGTATGTACTTGAAGATCTGGTGCTGCATAGCTAGAAAAATTTTATCAAAAGCCATGAATTCAATGTATTGCAATTTTGTTCTCTGATGCTTTTCTAAGCATAAGAAATCACAGGCTGTAGATGGTTTGCAAATAACTGCTCTAGGAGAAATCTCCCACATGTATATTAATAAGAATAATATAAATATTCCACAAAGAGATGAATGCTCATTGAGGGGCAAATATAGGGCAAATCCTCTGTGGTTTTTTGTTCTGCATTTCAGCCATATCTGACATTCAACTACAATATTTTGCATTCCTTTATCTCTGATACTTAAGGATCACACAAATGCTTTACCAACATCAGTGGAAAAAGCTTGAAACATTTCCGAAAGTAGGACTCATATGTGCCTGTCATTTATTACTACTGTTCATAACTTTATCATTCATATCATCCTACCATTTTCTGAATTATAAAATTCTTCTTTGAAATGTATGTGTTTTTCATGTTTTATATATTTCATTGTTGACTAGAAGACAAAAATCTTGCTGCCTTTCATCAACAACAGCAAGATTATGGATTAGCATCATCATCAGCATCCTTATAAGCATCATCATCATAATATTCACAGAGGACATGGAATCATAGAAGAGCTCAAGTTGGAAAGGACCCATAATGATCACTGAGTCAATGTCAGATTAAATTTACAATACTAAGATAATACTGCTCTGATTTTGGCAGCTGCAGAGTTCTTATTGATTTCTAGAGGAAAGACAGCATAACTCTGGGCTGAATTAGGTGATAAGCTCGCAAATTCATGAAACTCCTTTCCACCACATAGATACTGCACCTTTTAGATACTGAACACAAAAAAAAAGGAACACAGTTTTCAGTGCCTACTTTGAAGGCTTTACAAGTAATATCTATAGAAATTTTGTTTTCTCCCATGATTAGGAACATTTAATCCTTTCCTACAACAATTTACAAAAGTTGATAGGCTCAAGCTTATTGAAAAATCCATTGCCAAAGGGTACAAACAAAGAAAGGTGTTGTAAGATACAAATTGCCCTGTTTTTTTCCATTGAGACTTGCTGAGCATTTTATTGGTAACAGAATAAGCAAAGATTTCAGATTTGGCTCATATTCCCTAATTGTCCAAAATTATTCAGAGTATCTTAAAGTACTTGCATAATCTAAGTTGGTGGCAACTGAAGGCAGACTCAGGGGAGGTTTCCAGGCTGATTTCCATGAATACTTTCAGTTCTCCAAGCTCACAACAAGTTTAGCACTCAAGGTCTAGTATCTAAGGACTTTGTGTGACTAACAAGGTGCAGCCAGCATTTCTGTCTAGATCTCCTGGCTGCCTCTTGTGTACTCACTCTAAACATGTGGCTCAGTCCTGTGAAGCACTGACTATTTTCTTCTCCCCTAGAAGTCAAAAGGAAATTGTTTAAAGTGCCCAGCAGCTCTGAGGACCAAGCCCACAAAAAATGCTATTGTTTGGAGATTGACTTGTGGTAAGTCCTGCTTTCGTACAATGAGTTCATTACTATATAAGTTCACATTTCCCCACAAGTCCTGCTGAAACATATTTTGAACAGCAAGCCTCCATATTTTATTTTTTCAATCTGGTACTAGTTTAGAGATACTTTGTTTTGTTTAGGTTTTGTTCATCACCATGGAGTATGGCCTTACTTTCACTAGACAGGAAAGTAAAGATGACTCCAGGATGCCGTACATCAAAAGTCAATTGAATCAGCTAAGATTTTTTTTCTAAAGAATCTATCTCTAAACAAGCAGACTGAAATTTTAAAAATATATCCTTTTTGTATTTTCCACCAAGATTCCTAATTTCTAATTTTCTTCTACTGTTATTAGTATAATGCTTGTAGGTTATTTCCTGTCTACTGGCAATAGTGATCACTGCATCTCCTGCTTCAGCGGGGAATCTAAATACAAGACTTTAGTCAGTAGGGCCCCTTTTTAAAAGATGAAATCCCTTCCTGAATGCTGGTCCAAAACCATCTGGACAGTGGAAATATTTTTTTCATTTGTTTATCCAGTTTCCCTTGAAGGACAAGGAGGAAAATTTTATATATTTAAAAAAAAAAATAATAGCATAAGAAGACAAAACAATCTTTTTCTTCTAAAAGCAAACTTAAAAAGCTTCCATGGAAGGGTATAAAACCTACACTGTTTGCCCAAGAGAAATTTCTAATTACTTAGATAAACATGGGAGGTAGATTGGATAAATACATGTCCAGGTTAGACTAAATATTGAGGTGTTTTAGAGGAATATTTATTGAGTTAAATATGTTTATGCGTACACACATAGGCATATTGGTACCTGAAGATTATATATTTTGGTATACTACCTCAGAGCCATAGCAGCTCTTAGGTGAACAAAGTTGGCAGTTGAGGAATCCAATTTAAAAGTCCAATTGAGCAAATAATAAGAACAACATCTACAAAAATAAAAAACCAAAAAAAAACCCCTCAAAACTCCCTTACAAATTTGATGGAATCTCAACATTATCAACTCATTCATTTGGACAATGCCAACTTAGAAATAAATCGGTGTTATTTAAACAGCTGCCTCCTTTGTGATGAGTTTATTATATAAATATTGCCAGAGGACACATAAATACCTGCCAAAATCTTACTTGCCATATACTTTCTTGAATGATAAATTTTAAGAAAAGAGACCAGAAAAAAAATTAACTAAATTTTTTCCGTGTAGAAAAAAACTAAAGTAGTTTTAAAAAGTAAAATTAATCCCGCAGGTGATCTTTAAAATTTTCTTATGGACACTGGAAACCTACTATATGTTATTATTCAACCTGTCTAAAATACCTCTATTGGCAGACAAACCTCAGGGAGCTTTGCAGGAAGATATTTTAATTTATGAACTCTAAACCAGAATGATCAAACACTGAAGAAATACTAAATGTATATTCTGACAAGTGCCTAGATTGGAAAGCTTCTAAAGGAGTGTTAAAAATAAAATTCAAATAAAGATGTGGGGAAAAAAAGGTAAACATAGGACAGAAATGTAGATATTAAGCTATCATTGCTTACAGGCAAAAATATCTTTCAGTTTTGTATTTCCTCAGTAGCTTGTAGGCAGTTCTATTAAATGAAGGTGTTACTGACAGCAGTTTTTACTTAAAATGAGTAAATTAAAATGTAGAGAAAATGATGTCGTTGCCACTTCAGACAGCTGTGTATATGAGTGCAACTGGAGAGACAAGTGAGAAAGCAGATATCACATTTTTGGGGTTTAGAAGCAGAGAGCTGCTAATAGTTTTTAATTATGATTTGTTGTTTCCTTCATCCCAGTAATATTCTCATTTCATGGCCAGGATCCCTGTTTCCACGTAAGCTTCCTCTGGGAGCACAAACTGCTGAATCCACATCTAGAGACATAAATGCCACAATTTAAATAAGGCTAGTTGAAAAAAAAAAAAATACATTTTGGTTGGGGCATGCTACAGCAGATAAAAAGCCACTGTGCAGCTGCCTGGTTGAAAACCCTCTAGCTGAGCACTGATAAAATTTATCACAGGGACACACATGGGAATGAGCAGCTTCTCAAAGCAGCCTGTGGTGAAACGTGCAACAGCTAAATATCTAAAGGGATGATACAGCTTGACAACGAAATGGTGGTAAAAAGGGCTAAAAACATGTCAGGTAAGGTTTCTCATGGGCCATTGGGTTTATTTACTGAGATATTTTGAGCTGTTTTGTAGCCAGAGCCAGAGCAGATAGTGGGGTGCCACATACCTGAACACTCCCAAAGATCTTGCCTTCCTGCTTTTGTGACATACCCTGAGCAGGAGTGGCAATGGAAGAGCAAGGCTGAAACTAGCACTCAAAACAATCTGATGCTGGACTTTTGTCACTTAAAGGTTCAACTTTTCCTTCCTGCTGCAATTATTGATTTTTAAAGTGGTTTGGAAGTTATAAAAGAGGGAGATTTTTCAGAGTACACCTGACCCCAAAGTCAGAATGTCACCAAAACCCCTGATCCGGCAAGGTCATCAGGTGTTTTGATGAATTCAGAAATCTCTAGAATAAGCAAAATCCAATGTAGCTTTGTTCATTAAATGACTATATATGTGCATGGTTTCTCTTTCTATCTCCAGTTGCTCCTGCGCTGCTTGCGGGTTGAGAGGGTAAACTCGACATGCTGATACCTGAGTTCATGTGGGTATTTTTAGCTCATTTGTCCAAGGGTCTGGAAGCTGTAAAAAAAAAAAAAGAGTAAAAAAAAAAATTCCCAAAATCAAACAGCCTCTCTTTTAAGGAAAAATCTGGATTAAAGGAGCTGTTGAGAACAATGAAGATCTGGAGGGTTAAGCAATAGCATAAGGGTTTGTGAGAAATCAGGCAAGCAATAGGGGTAATTGGTGACTAACACAGACTTTGTTCATATGTATCTGACACTCCTGAAGGTCTGATGATTCACTCTGTGAAGGACAGGTTCTGCTTTCTCCTTTGCTGACATTTACAAGCAGCATATATGAAAATGGTAGTATTTTACACCTGTGTCACACATGTGTAAACGGCTGTAGGAAGAATATAACAGCTGCAAATCAGGCCCAGAGAGTTTAAACGGGAAGAAACAGAAGGTTCATAAAAGAGCGTAAGATAAAGACTACTGCCGACATGGATAAAGAAAAGAGAGAGAATAAGAGAGGAAAAGGTCAAAGGAAGTATGTGAGAGAGAGACAGAAAGAGAGAGGGAAAAACCGGAACCAGGTTCAGAACAAAGAAAAGAACAGGAAAAAAGTTGGGGTTTTTTTTTAATGAAACCATCCACAAGCAAAAAAGCAGGGATTAGTAACAAGGAAAAGGAACATGAACATGAGAAACAGACAAGAATATTCTCCTTCCCTTCCCTGACAAGCAAATCCTAAAGCCCACACCAACCCATTCTCTAACAAAGGCTACAAGTGATATATAAAAAAAAAAGGAAATAAATTTAAAATGCACTTTTTAGGTGTATTATTGCAGGGAAGTTGAATGAAGAAATTAGACAAAATTACTCCCAGAGTAAAACCGTCACATTGGGCCCAAATCTCAGATTTTGCTCTATGACAGTCCTGCATGCACCAAACGTATTTTTGAAATCTTTGTCCTTTTGGTGCCTTTTCATGATCGTGCAGCCCTCCTTGCATTATATGAGGTATTTGTTTAGCATCCTCCAAGCTGACAGTGGGGAGCCAGTCTCTGTCCTGAACAATCAGGGAGGCATAAGAGTGGAAGCACTGATTAACATCGCAGGACTGGCATGTCATAATGAGCAGTGGGGGGACAGCTGCTTGCATGCCAGTTCTGCATGGCACGCTGTCCTTTCTCTCCAGTACAGTTCCCATCTCACTTCTAATGTGCAAAAGGAGAGATTATTCACCAGGGTGGTAGACACATTTCTGTTCTCAAGAACACCATGATATCATTAATCTTCTGTCAAGTTGGCAAGGGCGGGTTATGTGGATGCAAGTATTTTGCAAGGCTATAAATAAAATTTAAAGAGAGAAAGAGGCAGAAAGGAAAGATGCTTTCCTGGGGTTTCCATTGCTACAATACTGACAATGTTAATGCTGCAATGGTTTACCGGTAAAAATACTTTAATAATCCCTTTAAAAATGTTTTTTTAAAGATCTGTCCAGAAAAGGGGAACATAAAATGGGATCTTTAGACTGTAATATAAATTTTCTAATCCTGTCTATGAAACAGTTAGTTGATCAAATGAAGTGCAAAATGTAACTTGTGTCTGTAGTGGTTGTACTGTACTGTACATCTGGTTATTCCTACAGGTGTAAATGTCTGAAAGGAAGAGAAAGAAAGCGATAGTGGGTAAAATATGAAGGCTTTTCAGAAAGAATGTTTGATAGATAGCCTTATTAGTTACAAGTAGGAAAGACATAATTGACTTATGTAGGTAATCCTTAAGTATCCATACCATGTATTCTGCTTGGGCCTCATATATTTTATGTTTCTTCTCCTGTCTCAGTTGAGATACCAGGACACAGAAGAAAACAGGAATACTCATCTCTGACAGAGATTTTTGTTTTGGAAACCAGCTTGATGTCTTTACTGTTTTAAGAAACTCCAATGAAATAGTTCAAACAGAACAGAAAATACAGTTTTAAGGTCTTGTACCCTGGATCTCTCAACAGGTGTAAGTCAAGACTGAATTATATTAATACACCACGTTTCCCTTCCTCAATCATGTAAAATACCTTTTTTTAGCTATGCAAAGTTGAAGTAAGTAAGATTTTAAGATGGGATTTTTTTCAGTATTAATTAATTATTGCTTGCTTTGGGGAATTAAAACAGACATTTAAAAAGAGGAAGAAGCTGTTTATGACTTCTTCATATAATCAAAAAAATGCTGTCGGTCTGAAGTTGCTCTGTGATCAGGAGTAGTAGAAATAACTTCAATAAAATCAGGTGGTCAAATTGGTATGATAAACCCAAAAATTATGTGATGCATGTTTCATAGGGTTCTGCCATTTATCAGGAAGATATCTGCATTGCTTACTCAAAGCATTGATACAGATTTGAGAGCTAGAGCACAGCTGTTGTTTCTTTCATTTATCCCAACAAGAGTCAGTTGCTTTCAAACAATCTGCTTATATTATTACTTTACCCAGACAAGGTAGAATTTTATTCTGCATAGTTTTCAAAGGTCACACAATGATAGCTGATTTTATTTCAATGCTAAAAACTTTTATTAAATTAATTAAACTAGGCACTTTTTTTCTCCCACATTTTGTCAGGGTCACATTTTTGTCCTACCTTGAGTAGGCGTAGAAGAGAAGAAAAAGGTTTGAAACATAAGATCACTTTTGCATGCAATCACCAAGGAAATTTTAAATAAATCACCCTTAAGTGATTGAAGGCAGTAGTGTACTAAGTGGGACTCGGAAAAGAAAAAGAACTTATCATTTTCCTGTTGGTTTTTTGGCTCAGTTAAAGCCGAATTGAGTTCAGACTTTAGCTGCAATTCTAGATGATCAGAAAGTCCAATACACTTAAAAGAAGGAGAATATTACTGGAATATGGGAAGCAATTTGTGTGAGGAAAGAAACCAATATGTTGTCTCTGCTTCCCTTAGCAGATCTTGTGAACTTGTAAGTTTCTTGTAAATTTCTTGGAACTTGTGTGCTTCCTACATGGCAGCTTCAGCCTTGTCTGCCCAGTGAAACATAACTGGATGCAACCTGATTTGTGTCTGCATACTCCCAGTATATGCCTTGGCAAAGATGTGAACATCACGTCTGTGATGGCAGAAGGGCTGAGGGTTCAATCCCCACTTCACTGGGTTACTGGATTTATCCCTGGAAAAGTACTTCATGGACCAATATATATGGTTAGGCCATGCAACCACCTTACGAGATGGGTAAAAATGTCTGTCTGGAAACCAGTTGAGTTTTAAGACTCCTCCACTCCTACCGAAAGGGTTTGCAGAATCCCCTAATGGTTGAGAATACTCCTCTGATTACAAGCACACACTTACTCATCGCAGTTTATATACATTTGTTCTTGTGCCAACAATGTCCTTCCCTAGCAGTTGTTCATTAATACTTATGTATTTATAGACTGCAGTCATATCCCTCCTCAAGTTTTGCAAACTAAAAGAAGCCAGACCCTTTTCATTCCCTCTCAGGAGCCAGGCTCCTGGTTTCTCTGTCTGCCCCAGCAGGCTGCCTCTGTCCATGTGCCAGCCGTGGTGAACCTTTCACCTGACTGGTCATAGCTATGCATGTTATTTCAAATGTATTTTCATGGGTGCTTTACATGCTGGAGAGCATACTTCTGAATCTTTACAGAAATACCTCACTTAGCAGGCTTTTTTTTGCAGCAGCAGAAGTATTGTAAACTCATAATCTTACAGTATATAATTAGTCTACCAAAGTCTTTCTCCTTCTCCTTACTTCCAGCTGATGAATTCCAGCTGATAGCAGAAATTCCTGCTATTAGCCTCCAAGTTAATGTTGTTACACTTTGTACTATTAAATTTCATCACAGTTCTTTATCTTCACTCTTCAAGGTCATCCAGTTTTTTCTCTAAATAACGCATCACAAAAGTGCTGGCTTACTGCACTACTTACTGCTAAAACAGGCAGGCCCATGTGTTTTTCTCACAACAGGTTACAAGCTGAACCTCATCTGCTTGTCCCGTAGCTCTGCAGCCTGGTAATATTCTGCTTTGGACCATGCTCCATGAGCAGAATACTTCTGGGAACTGTTCTACATTGTTTTCTCTGAGGACACCCTTTTCATTTGCAGTTTTCGGTAGTTTGAGAACAAAAGATATCAGAGTGAGGGAGTGAATAGCAAATAAAGGACAATAATTTTCAGGTGTGAGGCTAGCCTGGGGATCTTTTTTTAAAGCCTCCTACCTTCCTACATGGATGTCAGTATCATGAAATCCAGATGTTGCTGGCTTCTGTTCAACACAGCCCTTGTCTGAAATGGAAGTCAGGCTGAAAAGAGAGGGGAACAAGATTCTGGCAACCAAAAACAGGATCAGGGGAAGATCCAGTAGCAGCACCAAGTTGCCATATTAGCAGGGGTCATGCTTCTTTCCTCAAAATTAACCCCATTCCACCTCCCTTAGACATGCGGAGAGGGACGTGTCCTCGCCTGGATGAAGTCACGGATGCGTTGGTCCTAATGGAGCTGAGGCAGCTTGTTTCACTGTGGGATCTGAGGACCAGAACAATTGTTCTAGCTCCTTCTTCAGGTCCTGGAGTGAATTAAAAAAAACATGTGTGAAGATAGGCTGGGTTTTAGGATTCTTCTCATGGTCTCACTCTGGTGGCAAGTTAAGGTCATTTGACTGACTTGGAACTGTATTTATCAGACTGTATTTATGTTATACTACTAGGATTTCTTTTTGGAATAACCACAAGACTGAATTTACTGCATCTATAATTTCTGGCTTGTGGATAACTATCACAACAGCTGTCTTCCTTTTGAATCACTGATATGTGCTTTATGTTTCAATCCATTTTAATATTGTTCCTTGGCCTCTCTGACTGAAACACCACTCCACATTATGAATATAGATCTATCTGCATAGATTTTTAGCAGAGGGTGTTTGACAAGCATGAGGGCTTGAACAAATTTCAATAACCTATTGTTGTGAAAATGTATGTTCTAACCTTCCATAAAATGATTTCCAATGAAATTTTTTTGAACCAGAGCTGAGTTTGTTCCAAGTCCCTTGCTTCATTATTTGTACATTTGATTTCATATTTTCGTGTTTTAAACTCAACATTTCTAAATGTTGTGCCATGGAATCCATTTGGAAAATGCTGCGTATTCCCAGACCGGATTTTGTAGTCTTTAATACTCTCTATCCTACTGTGCTTTCTTCCACTGTAATATTAGTTGCTGTGCAGGAGCTGTGCCTTGGCTTCTGCAATATTTTACCATTAACAGGGTAAAGCATGTAATAAATAAACTTCCAATATGTGCAAAAAACTAACTTTTAAGACTAGCGTTAAATCCTTTTAATGCAGATTGATTAGGTTTCCACTCTGCATGTTTCTTCAGATTTTGATTTGAACTAAAGGGTTTCTTTAGGCTATTCTGCAGCTGTGCTCACTTTGCCATACTGATAGTCATTCAAATCCATCTTGTGCTATTGTAACCTGCTGTTAGCCCATTAGTTGCAATCTGTGGGAGAAGAAGAAGACAAATTGTGTCACTATTCCTTATCAAGGGACCACACAGTTGTTTGCCACTTTGACTCTGTGATGGATAGTTATCTTGAGATGTGACAGGTGTGAGACTGGAAATTTAGAAGGAAACAATGCAGGAGCTCAGTAGCATTTTGTTATTGACACTTGGTAGATAACAACAGAGTGTTAATCAATCTCTTGTGTTGTTTTCCACCCCCTATTCTTTTTGACTTCAAGATGCAGTTTTTCTCATCAGACTGACGTGTCAGGAAATAGGTTCAAGTAGATAGCAGACATTTTTCCTTTACAGAGTACTAGACACAAAATGTCAAATTCCATGAAAAATAAATATTTGTTTCCTTTGGCAACTTGTTTTAAACTTTTAGAAAATGGGTCAGGGTTTGGAAAAAGTAGAGTTTAAATATCTGAAATTATTTGCAACTAGAGATCCTTTCTTAGAAAGAGAAACAGTGTTTTTTCAACTTTATTGTCAACAGGTTTTTATCACTATATTTCTGCAAATTAACTTGCTGTGGACAGTCTCTTATTATTTCCCTCCTAGATATAAGCTAAAGTGTTGGGAAAAAAAAAATCCTGAAAGTTAAATGATCTCATTTACTTAGCTCTGCTCAAAGCCACATGGTTTAAAGAAATGCAGATCCAGGACAATTTCTGCTGATATTTCAGACTGAAGCAAAAAGATTTGGTTCCTTTATGACCTTCAGAAAACTGAATAATAGTACAAAATTCACAGTTTTCAAAAGGTTAGAAGTGGTGTTCAACATGTTTGGGAAGTACAATAAAAAATGACAGGAGTTTATGTGTGAGCTGAGGTTCATGTTAAATAAGGATATCTGGTAAGAAGTAGAGTTTAGTTCAAAGAGATGTCAGTGAACACAGGACTCCTGCCATAATAGCATGAAATGAGAGGCTTGGGTCCAAAGAGTTCACAGTTGAAATAACCAAGATAAGAAATGAGTAGGACATTATTGTTATTTACTTAAACATGTAAAATTATATGAACATTGGTGACTGTCTTGAGGCCTCCAGGGAGTTTGCAGGAACTGGAGACCAACCTCTAAGACCCTAAGCTCACATCTGATCTACAAGGCATTGGTAATTAATCTTAGTTTGGGATGTATGTGTTTGCTTTATTTCTTTGTCCTGTCTTGTTTATCTTGTATAAACCACGTTTTTAACACAAATGTTCCTGCTGAATGTAAAGGAAAATTCTAAGTGTACTAGCGGAGCCTTTCAGTGGTTCCATGATAAAGGACCAGCTTGTTAATACTCTGTGTTTATTCTGACAGTGTAGAAACTTGGCGTATATTTGGTTGGTGAATTAAATAACGTGTTTTTTGACGCAAAACAAAACAGAAAATACACAGTCATTCATTTTAGTAAGCCTGAGGGTTGAGTGCCCTGCTTGTGGATTGCTCTAAAACCTGCAGAACCATCCAGCAAAGACTGCACACATGGATGCCACAGCAGCCGTCCTGACATGATTTCAGATGAGTTCAAGGAGCTATATGGTCTGTAGGACGTTCTATGCTGCTCTTCAACTCTCACACTGTGGCACAACGGGTTGGTGAATTGGTATAAAGGCACGTTTGTTCCCTAAATCACGTTTCCAAGGTCTAGCTGGAAGAAACAGACTCTGGATACCTTTTACCCCCTCTGCTTCTCTTCAAAAGTTTACATCTGTTCTGTCACATAGCTTCTGATTGGCTATGCTTTGCAAGGCAAAGTTATGATGTACACAATATCAGCTTCTTCTGTCTGACAGACATTCACACAAGCTCCTTTCATCTCCACTGTGGGAAATATTAGGGATGGCAATGATACACCACTACAGTTCTAAAATGTCTCTATCAAGTCTCCACATTAGCTTGCTTTCACCACTTTCCCCTTGCCTTCTAAGTTTAAGTAGCTGCCAATGAAATCTCAGAAAGGTCTCATTAGATTTGAAGCTCCTGTCAGAGCTGGAGGAATATTTATCATGTGATCTTCATATAAGAGATTTGAGAAACTTGTTTCTGTCCATCCAAATCACATGCAGTTCTGTGAAAAGAACAGTAATCGATCAATGATGTTACTATAGGAAATAAAAAATTCTTATGCACAAGCATTAATTAGCAACTCCTCACACCTTGCTCTTTAGCAATACCAGCTGACCACTCAGTTCAGCACATGATGTGCCAGCAACATCTGTTCCCATGTCACACTGGCTTTCCCGAGCAGAAAGGTAGTTTGTGTGCTTTATAGTTCCCACATGTCTGATGTTGTTATTCCATAAACTCGTGCTGCTCTTCTTGCACCCCATGCCCCTAAACCTCGGCTCTTAAATGCTTCTCTGCCTTCCACCCCACCTCCATAACAGCTGAAAGGCACAAATGCCCAACAGCAGCAGGGATTCCTAAGAAAAACCAGCAACAAAATAACATACCTCTAAGATGAAGGAGACATGTAGATTTCTGAATGCTTGAGTGACAAGTTTTAGTCATCCATGATAGAATTTGATATTTTACAAAGAATTATCTAGAGCTGGTTGAATACAGGAAGTATATCAGGAAAATATTTAAGATGCTTCTGTCACTAGGACTGTTGATCTAGGTTCACATTTGGTCTAGCTGGAGACTTTCTGTGAAGTACTGTAACATTGCAGCCCATCTTCTTGAAGGTATTTGAAAACTACTGAAATCCAGCTTCTTTTCAGATAGAACAGGCAAAAAATCTTTTCACTGAATGTGTCATTGTTCGAAACAGAGAAAAGGATTGCATTAAAGGAGAAATTACCAGGCTGCAGTATACATATTAATCATTATATCTGAAATACTTCCAAGTGATAACCAGAAACTGCTTTGGGTTGTCTTTGTGCCACATATTCACAGCCTGTGGCAAACAAAGGAAAGCCTGGAGACTTCCAGCATTAATACGGCTTCCTTGTACAAAGAGAATTAAATACCTAAATATCATTGAAGAACTACACATTACTATCCTACTTTTAGAATAGGGATTATTTTATAACATTTCTGCTGGTTACTATTATATAAATGTCTAGGAAAAAGGAGCTTTTGATAGTGTGCTGTGTTCAGTACATATTATGGTGAGCCTTGATTTTGACTGGGGCTTGATGGCTGCCATAATACAAATAAATAATAATAATAGCTTAAGAATATCAAAGAGAAAAGGAGAACAGAATGCCTTTTATGCTTAGAAAAAGATTAGGTCAATTGATCTAGATTTCAGAAAGCCATAGACAAGAAGACAAGTCTAACTTGTTATTGTTAGAAAGAAGAAATCTGCTAGCCTTTGATTTACTTGTAACACTGTTTAGCACACTGTTAAGTGCAAAAAGAGTCAGGAAAACATAATATATCTGTGTGGTTGCTAATACTCTTTAGAAAAAGCTAGTAAGGAACAAAAAGAATAGGCATGAGAGAATTTTTATCTAATACAATCCTTTGCTCAGTCTTGAGCAATGCTCTATCTAATAAAATCATTTTCTCCCTAGTTAATCAGAACAGGGTTCAGATGAAATAAAATAATTTTCAGATGAATTGCTAATATGTCCTGTCATGCATGCCCTCCTAACAGCATGTCTTTCTAGCCTGTTGAAATACTTACATCATATGGAGAGACCTGAAAAGTTTGAATATTTTGGTCCACTGCCAAGAAAAACTATTTATCAATGGTACATACTGTGCTGATATATACCACAAGAACAGATTTTTAACTAAGAATGAACATTAGGACAAGACCCTTTGCCTTCCCCTAGTGCATTAAGACAGACTGGGATGCTGTGCTCTCTTCTCCAGAACCTTAATGAAGAAACCTCAAATCTATCTCAGTAATGCAGTTCTGTTAAACACAGTATCTGGGTTCTTATAAGATTCAAAGTCATTAATCTCACAAGCCTCTCAAGAAGAGGTACCATGCTGCTCTCACATTTTATGGCTGGAGAATTAAGGTGCAGGGAGTTTATGTTGATGGTGAGTAGGTGGCTGTAGGTGGTAGGATGTGCTTGCACGCCTGGAAGGGCATGTGACAAATGATTGGCTGTACTACGTCATATTCTTTCTCCATAAAATGTAGCCCCATGTACTGAACAAGAAGTACCAGCTTTGCTCCAGGGTAGCTGTTCACTCTAAACCAACCCATAACTGTCTCAGCTATTTACAGTAGACACATATCCTCAAAGTTCTGGACTACTTACTCATCAAATTAGGTATGAGTCTTAGGAATTTGAGAACTTTTTGTCCGTTGCACCTGTACGGAATAGTGTGTCATGAAAAAGACTTTATTTCCTTTGGCGGTCGAGCTAACACCTTCAAAGAAGCTCGGGGAGAGGGAGCTCAAAAATTCCATTAAGAATTTCAGGCAGATCTTGCTTGAGCTGGAGAGGGTTGCTATCATTACGTGTTGGTATGCCCCAAAGGTCAGCTAGATCAAAAGCTCAGCTCAGCAGACAATTAATACATTATTCAAGATCAGGGAAAATAAGGAAAAAAAGAGAAACAATAAATTTTCAATATAGAAAAAGCAAGTGACTGCAATATAATCTGCAAGTGTCACCCAAGAGGGCTGGGATAATTTACTATGATAGGATTAAATTATAGTTCTCTTACTTCTGGGGAGGTTTAAGTCTTCAACTTTAATATTTCTTTGGTACATTAGCTGCATTTGCATTTATCATTGGCTTGTACAATGGAATTTTCTAAGGACTTGACATTTTGAAGTCCTAACTTGGTCCAACTGCCTTTGAAGTCAACAAGAAGATTGCCACTAAGTTCAGTGAGAAGTTAGATCAGGCTTTATAATCACTACAGACTCATTATAATCTCACAGCTGGTAATAACCATTTAGAACTGTAGTATAAAACTGTGATACTGCTGGGATGAGTTCAGTGAGAAGCAGAATCCCTTCCCATTTAACATAACAATTTAAACAGATTTTAGAATTAGGTGCTCTCTTTGCACAGTAGTATCAGATTACTCTTCCCAAAATTTACTGAGAGGTATCTCTATATTTGCTCTCTGATCTGCCTGAATCCTTTAATATGCTTTTGTTTCTTTAACTTCAAATCAAAGAGTGAAATTTCTCTCTGTCGCCACAGAAAACAATTTTCTGCAAAATGGTTGCTTTTCCAGTGCTTTGCTAAAATGGCTCCTGCTAGGATCAGGTCTAGAATCATGGCAATTGCAAATGCTAGCCCTTTTCCCATTACATTTCACAGTTTGTATATGGTCAGCTACTCTGTGTTCTCACTGTGCAGATGCTCAGATTGCTGTGATGAACAAATTGAGGGCAGATCCTTTCAAAATGAATTGAGGCTCTGCAATTGTTTTGTGAATGACTACTTATTATGGTTATAAACTAGAGGGTGAATGTTTCTGATGGGATTGAGGGGCCCCCAGGACTCAGGTGAGTTGGTGTTTGGCTGATCTGACAACACAGGTTTAGACTGACCTAAATGGGAGTTATGTTGCTCACATGCAATCGTGTTCCTTTGTGTCCTTCAAGTAAACTTGCAAGTATCAGCCCAAAGAGGTGTTAAAGCTGATTAAGGACAAAACCTGAAGGTGGAAGAAAGTGGTCTCAGAAATGTCCAGGTGACTCAAAATACTGAGCATCTACCCATTAAACTTGCACACGAGAAAATGTTGCACGCCTGAAACTGTATTTATGTTTTTTCTTCCAAAGAGTATTCTAAAATCCTTAAACACTTCATCCAGAACTGCTGTCTCCTCATAATGCGAAAAACTTTCCAAAAGTCACGATTCCCTCTTTGAGTCAGATGCAAATGAAACTACATTGAATATCAGTGTAGTTCCTTTTCATGGGTGAGGAAAAACTTTGCAATATTTCTTCCACAAAAGGTGCCTGGCAGAAGCATGTGTCAGACATTGGGTACGCAGGGAAGGCCCACGGGTAACAAGTACTGTAATGACAAAACACTTTTACTGCCATTATAATTCCCCTGTTGTGCTTCTTCTTCAGTTGTTGTTTTTCTCAGAGCTGAAAGAAAAATTTAAAAGGATGGTTTTCAGTAATTTTTGGGGGGTCTTTGTCGAAAAGCAGGTGTTCAGGGTACAACCAAAAGCACTGATCTAGTTTGCTCATGATATTGTAATGATCCTTACCTTATTATTTTTTGCTTTTTTACTTCTTTTTTTTTTATTTTTCTGCTGTCCCGTATAACAGATTATATCCCATGCTGATGCTAAATACTGCCTGTATGTGTAGATCTTTGTACCTATATTGGCTACTCTTTCAAATATGTAAAGCCTCAGAATCCATACATACTCTAACACAAATCCATATGGAGAAAGACAGAATAATCCTCCATATCATGCTACAGTAGTCATCTAGCTTAATGCAATCTTGGAGCATAGGCTAAACCAGTGAACCATTTCTGCCTTACTGATGTGGTTTACATGAGACACAGAGCCTGGGGACAGAATGATTTCCTTGTAATGCAGGGATCCATCCATTACTTTATATATTGAACCAATCAATTTGCTTGTTTATGACATGCCTTATGTTTGGGGAATCCAAAATTCTGATTCACTTCAAGTCCTTTTAATTATAGTATATTCATTGAAAATAGATGCTTTTAATATTCGACTTGAGAGTTTTATAAGCAATGCAAATATTTTATTTGTGGTATTTTTCTGGTGCTCACAGCCAAAACTCAATAGAAAATTTTTCAGGAGGCTATTTTATCTTACAGAAACCTAGGGGAATTAGTATTCCCAAAACTTACTTTTTCATTTGCAGATTATGCATTGTACTCTACCTTAATTTTTATGCTTTAAAAGTTTTCTCTAGTAAGGAAATGAAGGTATAATATCAGTCTCTGATGTTTAAAAATACATACATAAATTTTTGGTCAATTTGACTAAATGAAGGAGTGTAGTTATTAAACAGTATTTAATGCTGGGACTTTTTTTGACATTCCACAGCTAGGTTAGCTGTGGAAAGGCTGGAAATTCTACCATAAATCTCTTCTACTTGTGTACTGCATTTCAAAGAAGTGAATCCACTGAAATTTTCAAGTAGAAGCCAGTTGAAGGAAACCAGTTAAAGAAAAAAACTGAGCAATGCTGAATTGTAAATATGGATGCACCACTAGTTATCAATGATTTTGACAATGATTCGTCTTTTGTCTATAATATTACCATAGAGAAACTCTAAAAATCAAACTAAGCAGGAAAATATTCATGCCAGGCTAATAGAAGTTGTCAAGAAAGATTCACTCAGGTATTGGTAGAAGTATGGTTATTTCTAAACATCAGCCACTGAAAAGAAATCTACCCCCAGCCCACAAAAAACTCTCAGACCCATAGACTTTGGAGACACCAACAGCTATTAAAACATCCACTCCCCACCAATGCATTCTCAGCACTCCTGTACAGCTGCCATTGCTCCTACCTTCTCTCTAACTTTCCAGTGCTGATGCATGGTTTCTACCAAAACAGAAAACAAACCCAAAAAAAAATCCCAGGTGAAGCAACTTGTTGTAGCAAAGAGTCCTGAATGTAGTAATTATGTAACGGGGCAAAAAAATACCCAGGAAGAATGATCACTAATGTTTTCAACTGAGAGAAACAGTAGGATGAAAATATAGTCAAATAGAAATCCTTTAATGGGCACATCCTAAAAAAGCTCAGAACCTTTTTTTTGGAATTCTGTTTTCCTGAGTGTGTCTTCCTTATTCCCAGGGCCAAGCTGTCCTTACTTGTTCTAATCCATGCAAAGGTACCATGGATATAGATCCTCAGCAGCCCACAGTAGCCCTTATCTTCTTCTTTGCCCTGTATTACTGCCTTCCATTGTTCTTCTTCCTGTCTCAATCAGTCATGCAAGAGGTCTCTCAACACATTTTCCCCATATCTCATTTTGCAAAGCAATGGTGAGCCATTCCCCATCCCCACTTCCTAATCACCTTATTATTTTTCTTACCTCATAGATGTCTGTGTCCCTCAGGTGATGGCTGAAGAGGTAGCATGGCACTGAACTTCACAGCCCTGCTGTTCATCAGAGAACACAATCACAGCCCTCTTTATGACCCCTTTTTCAGTAAGCAATTAACCACCAAAGCCATGGGCAATTTTTCTGATCCATGAACACTACTGAATTCACCAGTGTTTGTTAGTGATTGGTTCCGCAACACTGAATCATAACACTGAAGAAAATTGTAGAATCATCAAGGTTGGAAAAGTCCTCCAAGATCATCAAGTCCAAAATTTAACCAAATAGCACCATACCCACTAAACCATACCACAGCATATCACATCTACTAACTTTTGAACACTTCCAGGGATGGTGACTCCACCGCTTCGATGGGGAGCATGTTCCAGTGCTTAACCACTATTTCAGTGAAGAAATATTTCCTAACATCCAACCTAAACATCCCCTCTTGCAACTTTCCTCGTGTCGTATTGGCAGTTGCCTGGGAGAAGAGGTCTGGGAGAATCTGTTTTCAGGTAGTTGTAGAAAGCAAACAGATCTCCCCTTAGCCTTTTCTTCAGTCTAAACATTCCCAGCTCCCTCAGTCGCTCCCCAACAGACTTGTACTCCAGACCCTTCCTCAGCTCTATTGCCTTTCTCTGGGCAACTATTCCTCTTTCCACAAAGGTTGAATGAAGAACAGAACTGTCTTTTTCTTTAGTATATCTTACTTTTCTGAATAACAATATGCCATAAAAACAATATGTAATTTGGTGTTTTCTTCATCTCCTAGTCTTTTAAGTACCACTGATTTCCAGTTTTTACTTTCTTGATGAATGGTACACACACACACACACACACACACACACACACACACACACACACAGAGACACTAACTGGTTTTTGCAACCTGTACTTCCTCTTCCTGTATATTCTAAGTCTTGCAACTCAGGCATTAACACTTTGGTATGTGCTGAAATGCTCTCCTGAATCAGACCCCGAGTATTTAACAATGTGAAGTAAAATGGATGGACATTTTAATGTTTCCTCTTGTATGTGAAGTACTCTTTCATCTTTGTATATTAGGAACATATTTTTGGGATCATTTTGAAATAATGTTTTCTTGTTTAACCCCAAAACAGAAACACACATCTTGAATCACCCAGTGTGCTTTTCATTTGGAGATGCAGGAGTGGACAATGGCTACAGTTTTGAAGCAGTTTTGTATGATTGCGGGTGCTTGGTTTGCAAGATTGCCCCCACAACTCATCATGCCATGATCAGCATCAAGGACACATTTCAGAAGAGCATGGGCGAGGCTTTGCTCCTTCCTCCTGAGTACCTTTTTTTCTGCTTTATAGAGAAGAACGGCATTTCTCAGAAGACACTCATCAGAAGGTCATTGAGCTCAGAATTTTCTGACAATTTTTCTTCTTCTTTATAGTTCTACGGGAACAACCTCACACACTGTTGCTGGAAATTGGCCGCCAGAGTTCTTTTAAAGTTTGTTTTTATGATTTGGCTAAATTTCTGACCAGAAAAAAAAACATTAAAAAAAGGAACCTGCTAAGTCACAGGTCAGCTCTTCATGAATCTACAACAAAACTGTATGCAGTAAAAATAGATTTCACCCATTTGTGCTGTTTAACAGCATGAAAGAAACAACAGCATTTACACTACATTGAAAGGAAAATGCCTTCTCCCACCCATAATAAAAAGACTGAGTTCAGGGTCACTTCCTAATAGGTGTTATTTCCCCTATTTTAATAAAGGTATTTTAACACCTCGATTCCATGCCAGACAGTATTATCATTTTTTCCACTGATTGGCTTAATGAAATGCTGGAGTGGAGGGCATGAGCACCTCTCAAACACTGCTGCTTCATGCCAAACACAACTAACCTGCAGAAGGAGGAAGCCAGAGAAAGCAGCAACTGCCCCTAATTACAAACAGACGACTTCCAGTCCAGAGAAGAATGGGGAGGCTTTCAGGATGGAAAAAGGTCAGGAAGCCCATCTAGGTCAGCCAGTCTCTGGCTTTGAATTGGCACTTTTAATACCCTCACCCACCCCCACAGCCTCACACACAGACTATTTTTGTTCTCCAAATAGTTGTCCAATGTGTGCTGAAAACTATTTATACTCATTTGGATTGCCTCTGTCCTCAGTGCTTTTCGCCATACAGACTGGTTATCTTTGCTAAGTTAGCAACCAAACCTCCTGTGAACAGAGAGCTCTGTCGTTCCTATACAAGTCAGCAAGAGGCTCTGAAAAAAGTGAAACTCTTATTGTAGGAAAATTATATATTTTCATGGATCTTTCCATTCTGATTTTTGAAGTATTTTCTTCATCAAATGTTGTTGCACCCTCCTGTCGTGGATGAGGACAAAATAGGAAAGTTGATGTAAAGCAGAGATACTGAACTCCAGTCATCCACTTTCTCAGGCAGATCTGACAGCTTGGAGTGTCCTAGGTTGCATATGAATGATTTCCTCAATGCCAGTCCATTTTGCATCCGTACTGATTTTCACAATGAATCTTGGATCCAGCTGGGCTGGGAACGTGAAGCTAACCAAATGGAGGCACGAATTTCTCATGGATTTGTCCAAAGACAACCAGCAGACACGTGGCCAAAAGGAGCAGAGCATAAGCTCATTTTATAAAGCCTTAATGGTTCTTGCAGCTCACTCTTTGTTGCTCTAGAAAGATGAAACTACATATGTTCCCTGTGATTTGGGGTTTGGCAGCAAATGCATTGCTCAGGATGAAGAATGTATGTAGACTATGTGTATATGTGTAAGCACTTGCTTAGAACTAGAAGGTTATTTTGCTCAGGCAAATTAAAAATCCTCTAGAATGAAAAAGGGAATGCTTGTAGTCTCTATCAGACGTCTTAGCAAACTGCATTGTAAATGAATTTTTTCTTTGCATATTTCCTGTGTTTGACAACTAGAATTTGAAACTTCACGGTGTCAATATGACTGAAGGCCAGAAGATCAAACAATAAACATCCATAGAACTGAAAAGGCAGAAAAAATGCTCTCTGACCTTTGCAGGCCATGCTATACGACAAATTTGCTAAACTTAGTTATGATCTGAACTCTAATATTCTTCTGTGTAGTTGTAATTTGCATGAACCTTTGTTCTGCATGATGAGGATGGTGGCCAAAAGGAGTCATTAGTGTAACCACAACTTATTAGTTGTACATACAGTTGTATATATTAGTAGTACAGATGACTGAGTTTGTTGCAGGAATTAGTGGGAAACGTTCCTCAACCTACATCGTATCAAGGGTCAGACCATTTGACTGTAATGGCCTATCCTGGTTTTATCGTGGTTCTGACAGTACTTTGGCAATATAGGTAACAGCAGCCAAATTGCCAAAGGCTAGCACAACATTCGCAGCAGAACCAGAACTAGTTTTACCCCCAAAGAGTACACAAATCTATCAAGGATATCTATCTAAGAGATAAGCAGGACAAAAGATTTGTAGTTAGTTTCACACTAAAAATTCTCTCTCCCTTTATAAAAAGCTCTGGAAGGAAGGCAAAAGTATTTTAAGCATCAAAGAGACTAATGAATAGGGATGCCAACATATTCACTTAGAGATTGTATTGTCAGGAGTTGTTTTCTGGGCTAGGATACTAAAGATAGTAGGAAGCAGCAAAAAAAAGAACACTGTAAAAATGCAAATCTGTTAAATGTTGAATCTATTAATCCGTAGCACACTTTCTTCTGAATCACACTTACTCAGACATGCAGCTTATAAATTATTTATTGGTTGTGGTCAAATGACTGTTGGCACTTACGTAATTATCTTTTGTGTGAAAGTTCACATAGCATACAGAGACATTTCAATAGCAACTGAAGATCTGTGAGTTCCTTTAATATTACAGAGAAGAAATGGCAGCTAATTGTAGAGTTGTTATATATTTGCTTTTGAAAAGTGGCAAAGCTAAAAGGATTATATTAAATTTTAATTTATTTTTAAAAGAATACTTATTTTGTGTGAAGTCCTAGTAACTTACATAGGTCCTCTGTGCTGAGCATTCAGGAATAAAGAAAAAAAATAGAATAAGCTTGCAAAAGTAATTTTTATAACATTACAGACCTGTTAGAAGTTTTCAGTGAAAAGGAGGCCATATATTTGTCATGATCAGTAAGGTCATCAATTATTTGGGCTGGACTCTAAATAAGTAAAATATTTTCTACGGAAGAATTACAACTGTGCAGTCTTTAACATCCTCAAGTGGGGCCCCTTTTCCTTAGAGTCTGTCCCTGATGACTGAATAGACCTGGCATAAAGTGCAAACAGGTAACTGCTAATGGGCACCAGAGATATGGAGATGGTGGATGCCTCAAAATCTGTTGATGGGATTTATTGTCTCATAGACACACATGAATTGGTCACACTTCCTTCCTACTGCTAATTGCCAATTTAGGTGAATGTGTGGATATTAAACCATCTCATGCTTTTAAACACTTATTTCCAATTATGAATACATAAAATGCATAAACTTCAGATACTTATTTTCTTGTTTTCATTCAAGTGAGTGCTGGAACTTTGATTTAGTCCAATGTGACAAACGTCGAGATCTTTGACATATATCTTAATCTCCCTTTTAATCTGAAAGGAGGAAAGATTAAAAAAGAAAGAAAATTTCCTGAAATTTGCTAGCAACATGGAATGAAAGTGATTAATTTCATACTCTGAATAATTACAATCAGGCTAAGAGAGACTGTCTCTCTCATATAGAGACCTCATAGCATGTAAAGAAATCATCACTGAAAAGGAGGTAGAAATGAGACTTACTTTCATGGTATGGCAAATGGAAATATAAAGCTAAAATTGCCATACACGGATAATGAACAGGCAACAGTAAATTTCAGGTACAAGACTTTCATTAAAAATAGCACTCAAATCCTCCATAAACCTTCACACTGCTGTAAGCCAAGGAGGAAGGACAGAACCTGACAACCACTTGGGGAGCCTTCCAGCCTGAACCATAGCCTGATTCCAATTTTGGCTAGTTCATGGAATTCAGAGGGAATAAGACTTTAGTTCTGCTGCCTTTTGAAATAATACTTCCAGATGCCAGTGAGCTCTCAAAGAAAGTGGCCTTGGAGCCAATATGCAAGCATAAAATATAAAGCAGAACAGAAATCTGAATTAGGTATATGAATTCCTGTATGTTAAGAGGGAATATGCTTTTCCACTTCAGATTTTATGGAGAATTTCCTAACTGCATAGAGCTGACTCATAACATGATGTGCCATGGTAAGTGAGACACAGTTACCTCTTACAATAAGGCAGTTCACTTGCTGCCAGATTATATTTTGTTGAGTTAGAAGTCTAAGAGACAAACTCTTCTTGTAGTTAGATGGTATAGTTTTTTAAAACTTTGTTTAACAAGATTATATAAAATTCTTGGTTAAAGAGCTTGACTTCTTCGAAAAAGTTCAAGATCCACATATATATCAGTTCTTGGAAACAATTCAAGATACTTTGAAAATACTTTTAGTACTAAAATACATGTGCCATGTGTCCTTTTATGTGTAATAGATTTAATGTACTTTACACCAAATTGTGCAATTCTTTTGGTCACATTTGCCAGGAAATAAGTTTTTGTATGTATGGGAATAGATTAAGTAATGCAATGAATGTGGCAGTTCAGTCAGACCTTTGTAAATGAATTTTACAAAATAAAATTAAATGAAACTTGCCTCTACTTTCCTTCAGGAGAAAGAAAAGTTGTTATATAATGTGAGTGTTCTAAACAATTTGGAATGGTAAAACCACTCCTTAGAGTCTGTGTGAACATTGTGGTACATCACAACAATGGATTTGCTGTCAAAAGGGAATTTAATTGAACAGAAGTTTTCTTTGCTACCACTTGCTCCTAAGAGCATAATGACTCGAGCAACTGGCTTAACCAGTTTTGTAAATCTTCATGGATGGAATGATTCTGGAACATTTGTTTCACAAAATCACAGATTCAGAGAATAGGCTGACTTGGAAGGGATTTAAACGGACCGCTGAGCCCAACCCCTGGGCCTGCACAGCACCATCCCCAAGAGTCACACCATGTGCCTGAGAGCACTGTCCAAATTCTGCTTGAACTCTGCCAGGTTTGAGACTGTGACCACTGCCCTGGAGAGCCTGTTCCAGTGCCGAGCCACTCTCTGGGTGAAGAACATTTTCCTAATATCCAGCCCAATCTTCCTCTGATTCAGGCCATTTCCTCAGGTCACTGGTCAACACAGAGAAAGAGATCAGTGCCTGCCCCTCCTTTTCCCATCACAAAGAAGTTCCAGACTGCGATGAGATCTCTCCTCAGTCTCTTCTTCTCCAGGCTGAACAGATCAAGTGACCTCAGAGGCTCCTCATGTAGTTTCCCTTTAAGGCTCTTCACCATCACTGTCCTTCTTTGGACATTGTCTAATAGCTTAATGTCCTTCTTATATTGCAGTGACCAAAACTGTACACAATACTCAAGGTGAGCTGCCCCAGTGCAGAGCAGTGTGGAACAATTGCCTTCACATCAGTATGTGCTTCCCTTATGTTTGGGTAGATCTGTTAACTTGGAGTGTCTAAAAGAAATTTGAGAAAGACTTTTGTCTTCTTTTTTCTCCAGCTGAAAATGTCATGAATCGAGTGAATAGATGGCAAAAGTTCTCCAATCTTGAAAGCTTCTTTCTGAAAGGAATCCCACTGGCATCTGAAAAAAAGGCATCTTGGTGAGAACAGGGAGAGAGCACACCTGGAAAAATGCTATGGTATCAGCTGAATTCTGCTTAAGATTTCATTTTCACCAGTGACTGAACAGGATATTCTGATTAGTGGAGCTAAAGAAAATGAATCACCTAGGCCAAAGAGAAGGAAAAAAACCCTATATAATTCAAAATTTACTTTTATTAGATCACTTTGCAGAAATAAAACTTCCTAATAAGGAGGAAAAATGGGAGATATTAAGTACAATAGAATAAGTGGGGAAGCTACTTGCATGTAGAGAAGCCAAGAAAGGAAATGTTACAGTCTTAGAATAGCCACCAAATACTCTGTTCTATGGATTGTTTGAGGAAACACTCAGAATGATCACCTGCATCATTCAATTGAAGCCACTGAATTTTAAAAATTAAAACAGAAAAAATATTATTTTAGTTTTCCAGATTTTTTTATTTTGGGGAAAGAGGTGGATCATCTTTTAGAATGGAATGAAAATTTTCAAAGAATGTGAAAAACTTTAACATAGGGAAAAAAAAAAAATCTGTGCCCATAAGTACTCTCAAAATGTTTTTCATGTTTGTCCAAATATCTTGGAATGAAACCTAGAAATGTTGCTCAGCTTCATTCTACACTGCTGTGCAAATGTTACCACCCGTTTTTACTTGGCATTTTCCCAACAAAAGACACATACTTCTCTGAACACATTTGACTGAAAATGGAGAGGAAGCTGTAGTTCAAAGCTAATTACATCTTGCTCGATCTTCTTTTCTCAGTTATTCATTTCTGCTCACACATGCTACTGCTTAGCAGTCCTCACTGTTCTCGGCCTTCAGCAGAACCATCCACATCTCTTCCTGCCGTTAGCTCACACCATAAAAATACACACAAGCAGAAAACAGCAGTTAACAACTCTAAGCTTTCTTTACTGCACAAATCAATCAGTAATGGCTGGCATGACTGGGAGCATAAAATATGTTTTTCATTCCAGCCTTTGAAATGAAAACTCTTCAGAAACTTCTAGCTTTGGGGAACTAGATTAGAGAGGCCAAACTGATTAAAGAGTTTGTTAAAGTCTAGTTCGAATGCAGTGTATGCTTCCTCCAGACCAGTCCAGATTGGTTTAGGTGGTTGATCTGGCAGTCAGAATACCGCAGCTCTGGAAGAAAACCATGTGTTTGTGGGTGGTTGCATTTTTCTGTTGTAGTTTGAAAGTTGTATTGACTTACATTTCCAGTAAACCGCACCAGCTTCTGAGTTTGCAATAACATGGTACCATTATACGTAATTTGGTTACTACCCACATCACAGTCTCTGTGTGGGGGAGGTAGGGAATACTAAGGATAATGTGGCCCAGTTACTAAATGGACGGGGATCCTGGTAACACAGGATGCAGAGAGGGCAGATTTACTGAACACCTTTTTGCATCAATGCTCATTGACAAGAATAGCCCTCAGGGTTCTCTCACCCCAAAGACCAGGATAAAAGAGTGTTTGAAAGAAGTGATGTTGTGTTGGTCAAGTAGGATTGGGTTTGAGAACATCCAGGCGAACGAGACATCCACAAGTCCATGGGCCCTGATGGATGTATCCATGAGTGCTGATAGAGCTGATGGGCACCATAACCAGGCCACTCACAATCGTCTTTGAAAGCTCATGGTGGTCAGGAGAGATGCCTGAAGACTTGAAGACAACAAATACCATCCCAGTCTTCAAAAAGGACAAAAAGGGACTGCTGGAAGTCTGTCTCACTTCAGTCCCTGAAGCACTTCATTTGGGAGGCCATCCATGTCCACATAGATGACAAGAAGGTGATCAGGAGCAGTTAACATGGATTCACTAATGATAAATCATGCTTGATCAACCTGATTGGCTTCTACAATGAGACAACTACCTGGATGGATGAGGGGAGAACAGTGGATATTTTCTGCCCTGACTTTCATAAGGCTTTCAACACTTTCTCTCAGAACATCCTTACAGGCAAACTCAGGAAGTGTGCACTTGATGAGTGGACAGTGAGGTGAATTGAGCTGAATGGCAGATCCTGGAGGGTTGTGGTGGAGGGTCTAACTGGAGGCCTGCCATTAGTGGTGCCCCACAGGGTTCAATACTGGGGCCATTATTGTTTAACTTATTCATGAATGACTTGGAGGAAGGGACAGATGACTCCTCAACACGTTACCTGGTGACACAAGGCTGGGAGGAGTGGCTGATGTCTCAGAGAGTTGTGCAGCCCTTTGGAAGGACCTTGACAGGTTGGAGAGATGGGCAGAGGGGAACAATCTGAAGTTCAACAAAGGCAAATGCAGGGTCCTGCACTTGGGGAAGAATGACCCCATGCAGCAACACAGGCTGAGGACTGCCCTGCTGGGAAGCAGAAGGACCTGGGGAAGCAGAAGGACCTAGGGATCCTGGTGGACAACTAGCTGTCTGTGAGCCAGCAGTGTGCCCTTGTGGTCAAGAAGGTCAAAGGAGACCTGGGATGTATCAGAAGGAGCATTGCCAGCAGGTAGAGGGAGGTGATCCTGATCCTGATTTAGCCCTGGTGAGGCCACATTTGGAGTACTGTGAGCAGTTCTGGGCTCCTCAGTACAAGAGAAATGCAGCTCCTGGAGCAGGTCCAGGGGAGGGCTGTGAGGATGACTGGGGGAGTGAAGCATCTCTCTTATGAGGAAAGGCTGAGGGAGGTGGACCAGTTCAGCCTCAAGAAGAATCAGCTGAGAAGGGACTCATCAGTGTCTGTAAGTTTCTGAAGGAAGGATGTCAAGAGAATGAAGCCAGGCTCTGCTTAGTGGTTCTAAACAATAGGACAAGAGACAATAGGCAGAAACTGGTGCACAGGAAGTTTCACCTGAATATGAGGAAGAACTTCTTTACTGTGCAGGTGACTACATACTGGAACAGATTGCCCTGAGAGGGTGTGGAGTCTCCCCCAGTGGAAATATTCCAGAACCATCTGGACACAGTTCTGTGCCATGTGCTGTAGGATGACCCTTCTTTAGCAGGAAGGTCAGACAAGATGACCCACTGTGGTCAGTTCCAACCTGACCCCTTCTGTGATTCTGTGTTTCTGTGATTTTGTGATTCTATGATTGTGAATTTTCCTTGGTCTATAACCCCTCCAGTTCTCATCAATTGTTTGTATTTAAGGCATCAGCTGTATTCAAACCACCCACAACAGGGTGTGCAATACAGGCATATGTAAACACATGTGTACATTTTACCAGTGCATATTTCATGCGTGCTTTCAGCTTTCTTCCGTACGCCTGACTGCTGGTTACTGAGCAGGCACCATTGTTCTCATGCCAAGTTAATCACTCGATCTGAATATGCGAATGCTTCTGAGTCATCTCTTTTCTTCCTAATTAATTAAGTTGCAGACTCTCAGTTACTATGCAGCAGATCTCCAAACCCTTCTGTAACACTGTTGTATTGCCATGGCTTTGAGTTACATATCCATACCGCTCTGGATGCCGTGCTTATAAATTCACAGAATTTTTTTCACTGTTTTTAGCTTCTCTCCTTCTTTGTAAAACCTAAACACTTATGGAATCACAAGTTAAATAATATACTCCTTAAACATTATGTTGTAATACATGTGGGGCAAGAATAGCTGATATTTGAATAGCACATCAAAGATGCACGCTTATAAGCATATGTTATTCATCAAACGAGTATTTGACAAAGATAGTAAAATGAGGAAAGCCGACTGTGGAATTAGAAGGCTGTAAATTTTTATAAATATACCTACCCTTGTCCTGTTTTAATGGATTTGGGGCCAAGTCCTTGGTTAAGTAAGAGAAGATAGTGATGAATTTTAGTAAAGGTGCCCTCATCTGCATATCAGACAAATTGCAAGAAAATTGTTTCGTTTTTACAATGATTTTTTTCCATAAATCTCCATTTTCTTATAACTCCTTTAGTCCACGGAGATACTACTTTAATTATTCTGCCCTTGGCCATTAATGATCCATTAAACAGTGCCTAACCAGCCTCAAAGGTGATGGGAGTTTGTGACTTAAGCAGGGTATACTACAGCCTAACACAAAAGTCAATGATACTAGAGAGAAAGACTTCAGTTACCTTCAATGAAGATAGAACAGGGCACTTGACAGGAAATAAAATCTGACTTCAAAATCCTCAGTGTGATCTTCACACTGTGCTGTGCTTTCTAGGCTCTAACTAAGCAATCAAATTACAGACTGTAAGTTCCCTGTGGGGTCAGGGATTTTGCAGTAGTCAGTCCTCAATCTAAACCTTCTTCTTTGGGAGGAAAAAGGTGCATTGTGAGACCCTCTGAACCCACCATGGGCAGATGTGAGCAGCAAAATGGCCTTGGAGAACAAATACCTTGCAACCAATGCACTTACAACACCCTTTACCACACTCCTCACTGAGTCTATTTCATAAGAACTTATGTTTTTGCAGCAAAATATTTTGACCCAACAGTTTGTTGCACTGAACAGCAATCCACCTTTTGACCATGCACGTTTACTCCTGGTGGACCAAATCTGTCTTCCCATCACAGCCTATACTGGGTATAACAAACTGGAAATAGTGTGGTCTAAAATACTGATGGTCCAGCAGCCTCAGTAGACTTTAATATTAAATAGCTTACCAAATAAACTTTTTGTCTTGTTCAGTTACTTGCCATTTTAATTTGAATTCTGACCTTGAATACAGCTTTCTTGTTCTTCTGGCTTCGTTGCTGATACCTGTGTTTCAGGCAAAATTCCTCAGTATTTGAAAAAAGAGAACTGATTTTTATGTGGTAACTCTAATTTTTGTATATTTTCAGCTCCTTCTCAGAGTTCCATTAATGGGTCTCGTAGTTTTGCTTTGGTAAACATATTGAGAATGTTGAATATTAAGGATTCCTTTATTGTAAATGCACACACACAACTTTTATTGGTTTAAAGGATTCTTTTACCTTCCTGTGTCCCAAAGGCAGTTGGACTCCCAGCTTGCTCAGTGCTAGGTAGAAATGGTATTTTTTTCACTCTAGAGGAATAAAAAAAGAGACAAAGCTGTAAGCAGTGAATGCTGGGAAATGAGTGTTTCTCGTTGTGAGTGTACATAGATGAAGCCTTTTAACTGAACTGACCCACAAAAAGGAAAGGAACTGACCCACAAAAAGTTGCTTTCATCAAAGCTAATAGCTCAGTCCTTCAAAAGTCAATGACCAGTACATTTTATAGGATTTCTATGTTAGTATAAGGATGCAGATATGGAGTGAGTAGTTCGGTATCTGTGTAGGCTCCTGCTGTTCACTTCCCCATCAGCAACTACTCAATTCCAGCCTGAGTCCTCTTCTAGCTGGAGATACTCTCACGCCCTTTGGCATGTACAGACATACAAAAGTACCACTACAAGAATAAAAAAATATGACCACAAATCATGGCAACATCCCTAAACTTGTGCTTGAATTAACAGCACTGTAGCCATGGAGACATGGAATTCTTTTAAAATTTTCCTTCTGAGGATTTACCCCGCATCTCAGGCAAACTTTGAAGCTGACCCTCATGTTGCCACCCAGTATACCATGAGCCTCCATTTACCGGCACAACCTACTGTAACTGCAATATTAAGTTAGGAATACAATGTTAAGATATTCCACCTTTTATAACACAGAAACAGAGGAGGAAGGATGAGATCCGTTCCTGGGTGAAGCACTCATTGGCATTTTGTTGCTGGTTTTATCTTCCGAGAATTGTAAATCTGTAATCCACTTAGAATGGCATAGAAACCTTTTCAAGGACAAGCCCTCTATTTATTCTTTCCCTATAAACAATTGAAGCTGATAGTTGGAAAATGCTGGTATTCATACTTCTCATCAAAGAGAGCAGAGTCGTGTAAGTGCTGAAAACAAAACCTGGATCTCTGGTCTGCAAACTGTCAACTCCAACTCAAGTAAGAAGTTCCCAGGCCTTATCACTGTATGGAAGAAGACTTCTTGCGTCAAGAAGGTCTCAATCTATCATAGCAAATGGCATTTCTTGACTGGGCTGGCTGTCCTCAATCTCATGTGTGTGAGAATTAAATTCCTGCTTGGATTGACATCCCCCCAAGACATTGGGATGCTGGATCATCTTCAGCAAAGATATTCTCAAACACTGCTGTAAACAGTTTGGGATGTAATTTTACTAGTCATTCTAATTACTTTGACATCCAATAGAGGGACACCCGGGTTTTTAGATTATGTTCTGTTTTCAGGACATTTACAACTGTTAAATAATTTCCTTATTCTTTTGCACAGATTCCACAGTGACAAGCTGTGTGAAAACAGACAAAAGACATTTCTTGGCTCTAAAAATCATGCTGCATTAAAATCAAAATCCTGGGGCCAGAGGTTTGCTTTACTGTAAATAGCTGATGAGTATATCTGAAATACGGAGGATTTCCAACAATTATTTGGGATTTATGCAGGAATTACTGGCTAGTGTTCTCTTACATATACTACAGTCAAACAAGATAATCATAATAGTCTATTCCTGACTTTAAAATTATAGACCATAAAGATATCTCTGGGCTAGCATAAGGCAGATAGGCAAGTATAAATTCAAAGTACATGCCTGTTAATTCTCAGCTTGAGATCCTATTGTTTTGTGGGGTTATAGGTCTCCAGATCCACTCTTCATCACCCTGTACCTAATAACAATCATTTCAAGACATGTAAGCCCAAGAAAGGGGGTCAGCCCCCTTTCATATTTACTGTAAAATGCATGGTTGAAAATATCTTGTGTCTGTTGTAGTAGAATTACTAAGCCCCTCAAATGTTCAGATGACATATTTTAGCTTTCACAGTTCTGAAACTAATGTGTTGCTGTTGAACTGTAGCTGAGACCTGCAGTTTAACGCTTACACTGTCCATAATGCCTGGATTCGTTTGTTTTAAGCACAGAACTCAGTCACTAATTTCTTAGACGCTTCTGTAGTCAGACATTTAATGGGCTGAGCAGTGTTCCAATTATTTGGAATTTTTAATATTTTTTACTCTAAAAATGAACTTATTGCAAGTATGACACTCAACAAGGTAGATATTTTAGGATTTGATTAAACTGCATCAAAGGTACCTCCTTCTCCTACAACTGATTTCATCTCCCAGTCCTTATCTATGCAGTGACAGAAAAAATCAAAGCAAGCATTTTCATCACTCTATTGTCTTTTATAAAACTGCTTTTTGTTCCCAAGAGTTCCATATCACCCTGAAAAGTCAGGAGCATTTGGAGAAGTGATATACTATGCATGGAAAAAAATACAACAAAGAAGAGTGCGGAATAACAGATAAGGTAGTGTCAGCAGCAAAGATGAATTTCAAGAGCTTGGATTTGGTGTACAGTTTCAGTCTCATCTCTAGTCATTAAAAAATAATTCACTATCAGAAATGGCTGTAGACTCTGAAAACATTTTGAGATATAATTCATAGTTTAATGATTTCACAAGAAATTCTCTGAGTTCTCTGAGGATTTTTTCCCCCTCAGTGTATTACTACAAGTAGTAGTAGCAGCTTTAATTGTAGCACAATACATTATATTTTGTATTAAAAATTCTGAAATCATTCTCAGATACCAACCAGAGAGGTTTTAAGCAAACAGTGTAAATAGTTGTAGGTCTCGAAGTTTACTCCTTTGATTTTATCCTCCACATCAGATAATATAAATTGTTAAGTGTACAGAAGTCTGAACCCAAAGTAGCATGCATTCCTAGAAGGTATGAATGTGACTGAAACTTTTGATGCTCATAGTTTACTTGTGAACTTGTGAAATTAAGAAGTGAAATAAATTTGCACTGCTGTATTTCAACTGATAGCCAGTGTTGGAGAAGGTGAGAATGGCATGAAGTAGGAAACTATGTACAAATTCTTAAGCTACTTTTACATGCAATTTCCTTGAAAGATAAAGATAGAGCTAAGGAAGGTATAATTTAAAATCAATGATGGCTTCCTTTATAAGGGAAAAAAAAATTTGTTGCCTTCCTAGATGTGTCAGAACATGATTTTGTACATTGGCAGTAGAAAAAAAGAAGGAAAAGCCAAATAGAAGAAAAAAATAAAAGTTCTGGAATAAAGACAGATCTCAGAATAAATTTCTAGAAAAATAACTAATTTGGAACGGTCTGAGGGCTGCTCGTACCCATTTTATCTGAGTTAGATCTCCCTGACTTGAGATCCTGAAGTATAGTACCACTTTCTTTCTGTCCCAGCTTAACCTGAACAAGCCTGTGGTCAATCGAAGTCCCAGGTTTTGTTGCTGTTCTCTCTGCAGGCCCCAAATTAGCATCATTTTTTCAATCCCAGATTTCACATGGTGACTACTCTTGATAACAAAATGGGTATAATGGATTGACATCCTCATTTTTGCTCTCATATATCTCTCTACTAACCATGATAAACAGCGGGGAGATTTTAAATATTAAGCACTCCTTAGTAACTAGAATATTAAATTATTCTAATCATACTCTTTGCATGTGATTATTTTCCCTAATTCCTCTTTTTTTTTCCCCCTAAATCTACTAATTTCCAGATTTAAAATGATTCTGTGCCAGACCCGAATTATTTAAGGTATTAGCTACAGCATTTGTGGGCTTTTTTTTTTTTTTTTCCCCCCATAAAATTCACTGTTAATGTCATTATCACTTATAGTTATTAAAAAAAAAAAATGTTTTAAATGTCTTGTGTCTCTCAGGTACATTTTATTGCTGGTTAGTGGTAGTGCAGTGACTCTGTCAAACAGTGAGATCAACTTCAGATCAACAGAAATGTAAAACCAGCTGGCCTCAGACAAATTGTGACTTCTAGTCCTAGATAAAGTTCTAGATAAAGCATAAGATAAAAAAAAAAATCTTTCCTCACTTATTCCTTCAGTCTTTTGGCAAAATTGACAAAGACAACGCTAACTCTTGTAGTATTGTGAAGCAATATGTTGTTTTAAAAGAAAAAGCTCTCCTGTGCATCAAAATGCCTTTACTTTTGTTATTTAAATTTTTTAAGACACGAGGGCTTTCATTGAATAACTTTGTATACCTTAAACTTTCCATTGCCTTTCGTAGGCAGTGCAGATATTATTTTAGCGGTAAGGAAAGGTACCTGATTCATCAATGCAGGATCTGTGTTGATGCAGATCTCATCCAGTGCTACTTGGAGTGTACAGGCAGGTTTTTTGGATACCAGAAATGTCTCAGATTCTCAGTAAGTACTTCCTAGGACTTGACATGGGGAGTTTGCTGTGTTTTCATAAATGCTAAACCAACAAAACAGCCAACCAAACAACCAATGTGCAGGAATATAAACAGTAAATCTGAATAGCAGATGGCAAGATGGAAAATGCCTGTTTCCCTCTTTGTGGTTAACACTTGCAGCAGCGCAGGCTTCATTGCTTCTTGCTGCCTGCATAGTGGTGGCCGTTGGGAGAATGACAATAAACTGTCTCGTCTATTTTTATCAATAATAATTGTGATAATTTCACAAGAAACATGGTACCCAGAGTGTCCAGTAAACACCAAAATTTAATGTGTAAACATTGGTTTTTATTTAAGAATTCACAATACAAGAAATATTTCACAAACACCAACTCTTTCTGCTAATGGTTTAATGTAACATCCTTCACTAATTATCTCTTTAATGTGAGAGATGAATGGTAAGTGATTTGATGCATATTTGTAACTCCTTCAAATATATTGGTTAGTTGAAACTGGCAGGTAAATCTCATGGGGTGGTTCCTCTTCCTTCCTGGGTAAAGACATTTGTTATTAAGTATTTTTACAAACAACTTTGATGCTCAGATTGCACAGTCATATTCACCTGACTTTACACATCTTTTTTCTGGAATAAATACGACTATCATATAACATACATTCAAAAGAGGGAAAACCCATGTTAAAAGGGTAGTTATCACCATTTACTTGTGATAATATAATGCAAAGTACACTTCTGGATGGGCTTATCCAAAGCGCATCAAATCACTAGAATTCACCTAGTTTATTGCAGAATCATGGTTTGGAATACCATTGCTCTGTGTTATCTGCAAGATCAAGATACAGTCAAATTAATCTGAGTACGTTTTTTGATACCACTTCTACCACAAGTGTGGCAAGTCTACTAAGCTTTGTTTAGAAAATAGAGTAAAATGATGCTATCAGACAAATATTGCATTTTAGCTGAGGACAACGTGATGGTTTCAACCCAATCTGGTAAGACTGTGCACTGCTGTTTGTTTTATTAATGTAATTTTTGAGTCATTCGTAAACACTGAAGTTGGTTATTGCACAGATAACAATAATATTAGTCTCCTTCATTGATTTCCAGCTAAATTAAAATTCTGATTTCAAAGTCTCGTGCTACTTGATCTGTAGTAACTGATGTAGAATAAGGATTCCATTACAGAAAAATTTAAACATGATGTTTAGTTTAATGTAGAGTTAAATTATGTTTTTACTGCATTACTATATATGGAAAAAGCATACATTACATCTGGCTATAATATCTTCTGCCAGTTTTTTTTTTTCCTTACATTTCCTGTCAGTACTGTGTCTAATACACATATGGAACAGATAGAGACACAGAAGGATGAATCAATAGACAAAGGGATTATGGTGAATCACATTTGGACTTCAGTTTCTCTGGAGGAAAAGAGGATTTCTGAAAATTTAAGATTGGTATTCCCTCCATATATATGAAGGACAACAGTCTTTGGAGGATTATTTTGGGGGAAAGGGTGGTGTATATAATTTTATGTAACATAAAAGATTATCTATACAATGCAAGAGATGAAGAAAGGGCAAAATCCCATGAAATATCAATCTGCTGGAAAACAAAAACAGAAAAAGAAAAGAAAAATGAAAAAGAGGAATTATGCAGGACAATATTCCTTAGGATTTTAATGAACTGTTCAGAGTTTTAGAGAACAAGGTGTTGCAGAGCTGTAGTCAACTGGTAACAAGATAGGCTGAGGTTACTTTTCACCATGATAAACTAGGAGTGAGGCAATTGGAGTGAAATTACCCAAAGACAGCTACCTAATTGCTAAACTGGAAATTATTTTGCATTACTTATTCTGTTTCAGGCAATCCTTAGAAAATATAAAATACTGATAAAGAGCTATTTTTCATGAAAATTAAAGATCCCTTTAGGAACAGTAATAAGTAGCCCCATTTTATTTTTGTTTTGTTTGTTTGTTTATTTTTCTTTTATTTTGCTTTTGAATTTTGTCTTTAAACCAGATCATAGCTAGTCTTTTCTTGGAATAAAAGGTGTATCCAAATTCCCTAAAGGAAAATGTTGATTAAATCTTCGTGATGATTAGCTTTGTTGTCCCCCATCATCTGTGCTGTAAATTCAGCAAGCCTTTGGGATAGCAAATAATAGGCTTTCTTTAGCAACCCATGCAAAACAACAGGACAAAAAGTCAATTAAATCCCTTGCTCCATATTTTGCTTAGACTACCAGAACATATCTGGACTTCCTAGCACATGATAAAAAGAATTAGTCTTTCTTGGGTATGCGGACAAAGAACAAAAGAAGACCCTAGAAATATATACTGTCACTAAATTTTCACATGTCATTTGACCACAAAACAACATGAGCTAAAATGAAAAACACAGTACAGCTACTAAAACACATGAAGAAAAATAACACAAATTCTGCAGTTCTCTACATTGGCTATTCATGAAAATATAGCACTATACTGGGGAAGAGAAGATGCTTTTTTACAATTTTTTAATTCCTCCTGTCACTGAAGTAGAAGGTTAGATGAAAAAGAATAGTTTGCTTTTAAGGGAGAATAATCAACATTTTTCCTTTAAAAGGCCAACAAACTCAGCAGCTCAGCATGTCCCTCGCAAAGCAGAGGAGAAAGTCATTCTGTTGTAGCTGTTTAAGCTCAAGGGTCAGATGACTGAGAGAGTGCATTGTCTGGAGACTTTCACAGTTCAAGTTAATGCTATCAAACCCTTTAATTATGCCAATATACAGCTGATAAGAGGCCCTAATGGCCCTTTCATATCTGTGTGGTAAACTAGGATGTGCACCATATATGGGTGAAAGATTGATACCTATACAACTTTGTTCTGATAACTTGACTTCCTGTCAAACGATGCATTGCAGAAGCTTCTTCCAGCTTCTCACCTCTTTTCCTTTAGTGTTTCACACTGCTAAGAAAAGTTCTTGATAACTAGCAGTGTCTATAAGCGTGAAAATATAACAAAGATCTACATGGAATTAAGGGAAAAATGTGGCTTAATGAAGCATGATTTTCAGCAATTTATTAATCCTTAATCCTCTGTCAGCATACCTGATGGATTCCCTAGCCTTTTATTTCATTTTTTCCAATTAGTTACTAACTCTAGCACAGAAAATAATATTTCTAATAATTTTAAAAGAACTAAGTTGTGACTGCAATACTGTAGAATTAACTTTGCTGTTTACTCTGGTCATGCAATTTCTCAGTGAAGGGAACTGTTGAGACATAGACAGACATAGACATATATACACTTATTTTTGTCAGTTATTTTATTGTTTAGATTCTTTTTCCTACCTTGGGAAAGCAGTGGAAAGAATAAGTGTTGGACTACAGTATGAACATAAAGTTTACACAAATATCATCTCCTATTTAGCAGTTATGGGATGTACAACTGATGAGCAGTAGTGCTGCACCCCACTGGGAATATTTGTGTTGGGTTGGAGACAAGTTGTATCTTCCACTGGAACAGGGAGTTTCACTCACACACAGAACAAACTGTGGGTTTTGAGAAATGGAGATGCTTCTCTGGATGTCATATATGCCATTTCTGACATGTACATGCTTCTGAATGAGAAGAAAATCAGTTCTATGGGAAACAGCAGTGACACTTCCCATTGCACTTCACTCACAAAATCATAGTGAACACGGCATGTTCTGCACCTTTTGACTTTAGTCCATCAACTGGCTTCAATGAGGCTGCTAGTTTTGCTTTAATGAGCAATACCAGTGTCCTTAGAGTTAAATGTGTGCTGAAGCGCTCCTCTGGCTGGGGTCTTTGCGCAGTGTAAATGCAGATTTGGCACACTAAGTTGTTGTCATTGTGAGAAATGCAACAATTTAGAGGAAATATCCCTGTAAAGGTATGTGAAATGGAAGATCTCATCTCCCGCTGAACGATTGTAAGGCTTCTCACTGGCTGGGGAAGAAGCATGCAAAGTTGCTGGCATGCACATGTAAAGTGAATTATTATTGTATTAAAAACTACTTTCCCCCAAACATTTGTTTCTCATCTGGCATCAAATAGAGTTTAATTGCAACTTGTTTTATGCCATTTTCAAAAAGATGCACAGGAGGTTCCTAAACTTCCCATGTATACACATCTCATTATATCTCAGTAGGGTTCATGTTTCTACCACCTGCTCACAATTGCAAACACCCTAATGTCTCTGCAACAAATTTTAGCACTGGGGTCCTTCTGACAATGCCATTGCAATCTTCATTACAATCTTTTTCGTAAGCCGTTTCCGGGTGGTTATGTTAAGGGAAGAAATATGTGAATTTCAATACTTTGATTTAAGATCATACAGCCCAACCACTTTGCTATTTTTACCTAATGAGAAAGAGCAGCAAAGTTCCCGGGTCAAAATCTGAATTATGGTTGGCTACCAGCTGTTTACAAAACTGAACAGCAGAAGCATAACACCAGATTATTTTTATGGCTAAAATATCAGCTTTCATGGACTGGCTGCCTCTTTCATGAGGATTTTCTAGTGCTAGTTGGAGAGGGGTATAGGCTTTGTATTTTTAGGACAGTTTTGGATACTGCGCATATTAATAATTCCAGGATTTATGTGTGTTTAGCCCATTTACAAGGTCTTGCCAGGATTACTTGTTTGCCTGTAGGCCAAAACAGTTAGTTAAATCCCACATCAGGATTTGGGCTCAGATCTAAACTAATATTGCAGTGTTGCCTTTCCCTGGTCTTACAATCTGAGCCAAACACGGTTAAAAGGGAGAAGGGGTTTACCTCGGTGTTTATTTAAGGATCCTTAAGGTGCACTCTCAGCCCGGGTGGAATAAGCTGAGCACAACACACCAAAATGCAGCCCCACGATACACCACATGTACAGTTATAGGCCTTGGGAATCAGCACATCTATCAAAGATCCCCCAGTGACAGGCTCCAGTGAACCCCTCATCCTGAGGAACCTTCCCCCTGGGTGGGACTATCTTAGTTCATGGAATGTGTTCTGGAGAGGACCTTGGTGTCTGGGGCTCTCTGACCCCCAACTGCAAGGCTTCCAGGATGTTTGGTCTCCTGGCTTAACGAAATATTGGGTCTGTGCTGGTTATCAAACCTAGGGAATTATATGTGGTCTAAAACCACTAAGAATACATAAAAGCTATATAAAAGAGTATATAAAAGGGGTATATAGAAAAGGCAAACATTCATGACATCAGCAGTGTAATAGTGGGAGAGCTGCACTGCTAGAAGAGATGAACCTTGGCTAAGGTGTTGAATCAAGCTATCACCTGCATGGCTCTAATGGTCAACCAAGTGCCACTTGAGGACTTCCAAGCCCTTTGCAGGAGGAGAGTGAGACATTTTTCTGGATTCTTGGACACTCAAGCATCAGATTGACATGACCTCCCGAAACATCAATTCTATTTCATACACATCTGGTCAAATATAGCTTTATAGTGCAAAGACTATATTATAATTCACATGCATATATTGAGGATGAACATGATACTTTTCTTTCTCTCTATTCCGCTTTCTCACAATGGGGAGCCTGCCTCAATCTTTACTTCCTTTCCCCTTCCCAAAGCCAAAGCTGTAGCAGCAGTATAGAGAGGAGAGGGCTGAAACCAAACCCTATTTTTGAATGTGTTTACATGGAGCATTCAAGCTCTGCCTACTCTCCAACTGAGTGTCCACAGCAAAGTCTAAGGAGCTCTGGATCTGTTTCCATTTGTTTTCTCACCCCAGCTAGATCATCCAGGTTAGGTCTGTGCTTTACCCTTGCAGCACGTCTTGCTGCTGCTACTGCTCTGGCAGTGGCAGAGGTTTGGGCTTTGAGGAGCATATTCATGTGGAGTTATTCTTTTGACAGGGTGCCCAAATTTTCATGAGGAAGACAACCACAGCAGATATTTATAGCTCAGATATTTCTATCTGGGACAAAGGCTCTTCTCCAGCCCAGATGCTTTCTCCTTGCCAAGCTCCAAACACTTGTTTCCAAAAGAAGTGTTAAAACTTCTCAAACTTTTCAGGAAAGCTCACAAATATCTTTCATAATGGGAAGAACTAAAAAAAACAAAGTGCAGGAGCTGGGACTGGCTGCCCCAATGTCAAACCCATTAGTCACCATCTTATCCCAGACAGAGTATTCCTCTGTCTCCAAATAAAAAAACTTCTACGGAAAATCCTGAAAATTGCCGTGGAAGGCAAACGCAGCCTGTTCATACAACTTGAAGAAACCAAAACAAAAAACAGGGTAACACTACGTTTTGTTTATCTTGAAGGAGATGCAATTCTTCAAGATGCTTTGTAGATACCTCAAATTTTTTTTTTGTAAGAATCGTGTTTTTGAGACAGGATTGCACCCTGGAACAGTTGCCCTGTAGACCACTCCTGCAGCTATTGCCATCCACTGGGATTGCCAAGGCAGTTGTCGAGTAGCTTGCACTGAATACAGAGTTATTTTGCAGTTCTGATGGGTTTTCAGCACGGTGTAGCCACTCAAAAAGAGAGTTTCCAATTCAGCCTGCTCTATACAGCCACCAACTGCTTCATGAGCTGATTTACAGACTCGTGCTGTGTCCAGAAAGCACCATAAAACTCTAGCAATTTCTTCTCCTGATCTCATCTTTTCTGCACCTTTACTGGATGATCCTATTTTTAACATAAATTGTACAGTCCCACAAGGAGATAATGTATCAGATCATTGCTATTACAGAAAAAAGTTACCAAGGTTCCCCGCAATTAGTTTGTACTTCTCTGTGTCACATTATCTGTCCCCCTTATTACTTTCACCAGAGTTATCTGCATGGGCCATGCATTTGTTTTTTCTCTACCTCCCACCTACTTGATATTGAAGCTGTTAACCTGTCACCCTTCCTCAAGTGAGGAGTAAGAGGCTGCTGCTCTGTGACCAGCTGGCAGGGATCAGAGGAAAATACAATAGCCCTCTGGGTGGAAACTATTTGGGTCATCCCACCTCAGAGGTGCTGTTTGAATTAAAGTTCTATATTTGCTGTCGTGTGTAAAATTCTTGGTGGCATAAGAGAAACATATTGTTAATTAATTGCAGTCTGAAACACATGTCAATCAAATGTGTTTGCGGCTAGTAATCTTCATGCTAATCACTTTCTCAAAAAACACCCTGGTCCATCTGAATTATGTCTAAATTAATCTAAGCAAATCTGTACATCTTCTTTTAACATAACGTAGTAGTATCTTGTGTTCGTTTGTACACAGACAGATAGACTGTCTTAGACAACTAAAGAATCATTTGAGATTTTTCTCTAACTAAATCAAAGTTGTCAGTTTTGAAAAATTTTTCTGTAGAGGTGATCCATACCCTGTGATGCATCCTTTTAAACCCTACTTTTCACTGAAATTATCTCCTATGAAATAAAGTTCCTACAGTTCTATCGAAAAGTCATCTCTGCACCTATAAAAAGTAAAACTAATCAAATCCGATCTCTTTAAAAATAATGAATACAGGCAAAGAGAACACAGTAATTTGGGCAGAGTTCTCTTTAGCTTTTCAATTATAACTATGATCAAGACCAGTCAGCCTAGGTTGTGGTGTCATTCTCTTGGTCTAGGCAAGCTTGTGGGTTTACAAATCAGTCACTGAAGACACCAGGCTCAGCATTCACCCGAAGTTAAATATTCTTCACTTGAGGATCTAGTTTATCTGAATTAGAAAGACAAATTGTATTTGATTTCAGGATCAATATGGCAGAAATCCCAGAGCTCTCCACCCATATGGTAGGAACATATGTGTTCATTCCAGCTACACACCCTTATTCCAACTCCAGTAGGAAAAATTCCCTTTTTCCTATTTGTTCTCTCTAGGATTAAGCCAAAGTCTAATAAAGCCTTTAGAAATATTTTCACTGATTTCATCAAGCTCTTGATGGTGCCTTCCAGCTTCCAGTCATTTCTGTCATCATTGCTATAATGACCAGTAGCAGAGTGATATTCCTTCCATTGACATCCTCAGGAGATGGCTATTCCAGCGTGTCCGTACCCCAGAAATGGATTTCTAGAGCATTTTTCAACCTAGAAATCTTCCCCCCCATAGTAACATATACTGGAAGTGGGTTAATTTGTTTGAAAATATGTGTATAATTCTGTCTTAACTCCTTTCTGCAGGCATTGCATGATTCAAACAGGGGCAGACTCTCTGCTGTTATAGATGAACAACACACTTTGTTTGGGATGCCAGTAGCTGTGCATTGTGACACAGAACACTATGCAGCACTGGTACCTCAATTTTGGTCTCCCTCCATGCCTATATGCAGCAGGAGCACTGCTATGGAACAGGTTAAGCCCTGTAAAGTAATAGCTCTAAAGTAAACCCCCTTCCCTCCTTCACCCAAATTTGCTAATACTGAGTAAAGATGGGTAAAACACAGGTTTTGTTCACGATGTAGAGGAAAGTGTTTCTGCACCTGGAGGAAAACTCATAAAGAACACTCACTCCTGATCTTTTAGACCTAAGTTACAAGTTCAACATCAAGAGCTTCTGCAAGAACACAGTAACCTTGACAGTGTGTACAGGACTGTGCTTAGGGCAGTCTTCCTCCACCCACAAGGAGAAGAGTCTTTCATCTCTCATTTATATTTAGACTATAAGTAAATGTACTTTGATAAGTTAGTAGATGGAACATTTCACTAAGCATTCCACTCAAACTTTATGAGTTCTCTTTTTTTTCTGTTTAAACAGGTGATCCCAGTGAGTCATCCTCCAGGGTCTGTTCCAAAGATGTAGTACTTAGTCCCAATACAAAAGTAAAAAAAGAAATTTCATCTTTTTCTATAAGTTTCTTCCCGGCTTAACAATGACTTCTGTAAAAGTTGCCTCTTTCCCCAGAAAAAATGTTCAAATTTTTCAGTTTACCTTTATAGAGACTCCTTGCTGCATCAATAATTTGAGTGGCAGATGCATGGCAAGTGATGATTAGCAATGCAATTACTGAGGCAGCTCAAAAAACCACACTGTAACAAGAGGAAATAGCCCTATAGCATTTACAGAAATTTTATTAGAGCAGTAGAATGCTATTGAGTAGAAAAAGAATTTCCAGAGGAAAAGGGATAGAATCTGAGAATCTGATTAAAAATATTTTTTTCCATGGTGTGTGTTTTAAAGATGCCATACCTAGGCTTTGGATATGTCTATTTGTCTCTCTCTCTTTTTCTTTTAAATTTTTTTAATAAAAAGCATATTATTTCACATTTGGAATAATTCCTGGGTTTTGGAAATAAATTATTAAAACTGAACATATGGAGGTCTTAAAGTAGAACCTTATGGGAAGGGGGAGAAAAAACCAAGTTGATCAAGGCTGTTCCGTAGCAACTTAAACTAAAATAAAATATTGCAAAATCCTGATGAAATAAGATTTTTGTTTCTGTGGGGCTCCTTTCTATCCTCCATTTTCAAGTTTATTTCATGAAATAATCTAAGATTACATTGGAACTAAATTGTTCCACCTTCAAACAAACATTTTTTATGCTGCTTGCAGCTCTTTATGTGGTTTTTTGTATACTGCTTTAGAATATGGAAGATTTAGCACTTTTTTTGTGATATTTAGAGAAGTCTACAATGATAGTTATATAAAAATTTATTTTATATCTCTTACCTTCCCATAAGACTGAAGATAGGGTGTTGAATTTTAATAGTCAAATAGCTCTCTGTATGGACCTTATGCCTGGCCATAAGAGACAACTATTAATTTTAAGTGCTTTGAGCTAGGCCTTGAGTCCAAGCCCTCAAGCTCAGGTCTCAGCGTGCTTTGGGGATAACTGCACTACAAAGGCTCCCTCTAAGCCTGTGTTCTAGATTTTTTTCTTGCAAGATATGAACATGCACTGATCAAATGCTGTGTGATAGTATTGATATTATTTAAGCGCAGCCAAAAAACCAATAGCCTCCGAGGTCTGAATAAACCCCCTCCTCTCCCTGAGTTTATTCATTCCGAGTCTCCTATGTAAATGTTAATTGCTTTCCTTATGGGTTTTCTACTCCAAGTCAGCACCTTAAAATCAACCATTAAGTTATTAACACATTTTTTTCTGTCTGTACTTTAGTAGGATCATGTATGATTTACTAAGCATGAACAGTGTTTGCAATGAAAAAGGTTTCTTAGGAAAAAAAGGAAAGACCAGGTGAATGGGCAAAAAGTTAACAAACTTCGGCCTCTAAAGTCTCATTTTTCATCCACATACAGATTCTTAGATGATGCAACATGTACATTTACACCTTTGAACACCCACTCCATCAGTGATTCTGATTTATGATGGAAAGCTTTGTCCTGAACTCCTATTATCAGACTACTGTGGCAAAATGATCCTGTAAGAGACAGAAACACTGCAGGCTCTGTAACATGTATGACTCCAACTTCCTTGTGAGAGGAAGAGGAGGGGCAGACACTGATCTCTGTGGTGACCAGCGACAGGATCCAAGAGAATGGCCTGAAATTGTGTCAGGGGAGGTTTAGGTTGGATATTAAAAAAAGGTTTTTCACCCAGAGTGAATAGACTCCCTAGGGAAGTAGTCACAGCACCAGCCTGACAGAGTTCAAGAAGTGGTTGGACACTGCTCTGGGGCACATGGTGTGATTCCTGGGGAGTCCAATGCAGGTCCAGGAACTGGACTCAACGATCCTTGTGAGTTCTTCCCATTGAACTTATTCTAAGGTTATGTGATTCACTGGATATAGAGAAGCTTGGATAAACAGAATGCCCAGCAGAAGTCTCTAGAAAAGCTCTATATCCTTTTACAGAGGGGAGAGTCCTGGCTTCTTTGTTCACTCTAACTTCCATGTGAAGTCCATTTCCATTTAAAGATGACAAGGAGAGGCAGAGAGGCCTCCTTCCAACACGTGCTTTAAATGAGCACTCATTTTATTCTATCGGTGACAGTTACAACAGTCTTCTAGTCATGAATTTCCCATTTCTTTAACAAAAAAGGTTCATGTGAAAGAAAGAAACTGGCAGATCAGTGTGTCAGTATTTGATTATTCACCTATGCTCATTTCGGTAACTGAGTCAAATCTTCACAGCATTTTTAAGGGCTTGGTTGTCAGTTACACAACCATCAGTTTGCAAGCCTTAGTTAAATTTACGTTATGAATTTGTAATCCTGTGAAAAATCAGATGTGCACATACGTTTGTGATGTAGGACATAAATGTAATTCCTTCCCCTCCCCAACAGTTCTTTGTGACATCTTTCCAATTTTAATTGATATCACGGAAATCAAAGAAAGACCAGAGTGAATCAGCAGTGTTGACAATGTGCCAGGGTGTTTAGAAAATAGGCATAGCTAGGGAAGAAGAACATGTCAAAATACATTTGGAACATATTGGAATATGTTATGAAATAAAATGTGTTTACCTTTTTGAATGACGGTGTTGGGTAGTGCTGGCGACGCTTAGGAGGAGGAGGGGGTGGGTGATGGAGCCCTAGAATGGACCACATTCCTGGTTTTTTATGCAAGATACAAATACTCAGAGAAGGAATATGACACGATATGACAAATCACTTCTCTAATTCATTGGACTTGTCAAACAAATTAACTTCTCTGGTGGTAGCAGTGGTGGGAACATTAGTACAATCAAAATGCTGGTGGCTGCCTAAGTTCTGCTATCACATAGTTTAACCGGGCTTAGACAAGTTTAGACATCTGAGTGCTAAAAATACTGGAAGATAGTAACATCTGCTATGAAGCAAAACATGTGATGATCTTACCACTGGTAGCAGTGAACTAAGACATTTAGTGTGGTGAGCAAAAAGGCATCTTAGGCACATATTTACGCATCTGAATGAGAGGCAAAGGAAGTTCCCCCACTCTCCCAACTGCCTGACACCCCCCAAAAAAACCCAACAAACAAACAAAGGAAACAAATGACCTGAAATATTTCCCACAGAAATGCCATTACAATTTTTTCTCCACTAGTAAGATGTCACTAAAAGCACCTGAGACATTACAGCAATAAAGGATTTTGCTTGATTTTAGGAATTCTCCTTTGACAGGAGCCACTTGTCATACTTTCTCCCCACCCTCATCAATATTTGATATTTGCCATCAGAGAAAGAAGAGAAGGAAAAAGTTCATAAAAATCTTTGTGTTTCAGGCTGTCATTAAATAACCATCAATGTCAGCCATTTTATAACCAAGTTAGCCTTTTCCTACACTGAATAAGCGTTAAAAACCTCTGTTAAACTTTGTGATTTTTTTCAATTTTCTTGCTGTTTCTTTCATTGGCATACTCTGTCTAGACTGAATCTGGTTTTAAGAGCTCTTAACCATTTAATAAACTTTTGTCTTGTTATTGTCCCATCTGCCTAATTCATCATCTGTCATGTTCTGTAATCTGATGCACTATTTGAAGACAGGGGTACACTGAAAAACATACACTGGTGGAAAATAGATATGCTAAATAAAAACCATTATTTCTGTAAACACTGATACATAATATTACTTCTCTCTCTGTCACAGCTATATTACACCCATTGCAAATTTTTTCCTGGTTTTATATATATGGATAATGGAAATTATTATATTTTAAAATATTTTGACATTTACACCCGTTTCAGCTATTTTTCACATGATTTACTCCTGCATCTTGATCCAAAAATTTCTAATAGGGTGTTGTGGGATTTGGCAAGACATATGGGTCGGTCATAACCATATGCCCATTTCTGAACTTCAAAAAGGTACAGAGCTGCTAAATACTTCTTTATTGCATACCTCTATGACCTCTAAAGACATACTTGGATGTCACCAGCTTCTCTCATCCCAGCTGGGAACGTAGAAGGTGAATCTCATTCTTGCAGTATCAGATATAGAATATACCAACTGTTGTTTTTCTGAGAACAAAAATTGAGCAAACACCTTCTCGCAGACTTAAATACAAATCTCTTTGTGAACAGTGAAAGCAAAAGATATTGCTTTGCTCTGAGGAACAGACCAAGATAGGGATGAAAATGTGGCTCTGATGCAGGCAATGGAGAAATAGAGGAGTGAACCCATTTTCAACATTGGAATAGGGGAAGTATTTGTACTGTACTTTCTAAAGTCCTGAGTTAATTTCATTGAATTTATTTCATTGAATTTAAATTTGGGCACAAGCAACTAAAATCTGTGACTAAGTGGGGTAATGGGGGAATTATTTGTTCTGGTCTCCACAACCAGCCCTCTCTGCCTCTGACAAACCACTCAGGGCATTTAAATACTGGAATACAAACAACTAAAATAAGTAATGGTATAATTATTTTACACAAATTAAAAATGTTGCTTTCCCCCTTAGAGCAACCTGAAAATAGGACGATTCATTGGTTAAATTTTAATGGAACAATCAAAGAGCGGTTAATTCCCCAGCATGGGGTACCCTCAGTGGGCAATTACAGGGTTAGGAATGCTTTGTCTCTGCTTTGACCTGATTGGTGTAAAGTCCCTTGATGGTTTGCAATGTTTGTTAAATTGGCAACAGTCCGTGCTTGGATATACTCTATTAGCCAAAAATAATAGACAGTTTGGTTGCCAGCTTTAATGTTCATATGTTGCAATCAGCAGAGTTTTTTTTCTTTTTATATCAGTGTTTCAGAGGTTAATCTCTGTTATCATCTTAAACTCACTCTTATTCTTATCAGTTATATTTAGCGGCAGATTGCAAGCTTTACTTATTATCTTGTTAAATCAGTAGGTGAAAGCTTTTCAAGGCATTTCTTTTTAAACATCTTTTATTAATGTTAATATGCCAGATGGGACAAATTAAAATGGTTCTGTTCTTCATGCTGCCACTACCCACAATTTTACCACATCGTTTGCTGGTTAAGGAAGCATATGAAAATGATAGGTACAGAACTTCTATAATAAAAGTTCAGAAAATGATAGTATAAAGTCTCCAGAAAAATGGTTTGGGTTTTTTTGAGTTAAATTCATACATAAAAAAATACGTCAGTTCTGTGCATGCAGCTGGTTTGATCTCATTATAGCTGAGTTCAAGGCTGTCTTGGTCAGAACAGTGTGGCAATGTACCTTTCCTGTAATCGTATTGGGGGTCAAAAGAAAACTTCAACGCCTTCATCATCACAATAGCAAGTGTTATTGGTGCTATTGCCCCAGTGATCTCTGTGACATTATATGTGGATGCCAACAGTCCCACAGACCACACAGAAAATGAACATTTCCATGGCCCCCTGGGTTGGGTCCCTAGGAAAGACACATGTAAAACCAGCTTTGGAAGTCACCAGTGTATTATTGGATGTTCCTTATTGGGTAGTGTCATATAATTTTATTGATTGGTAAGGCACTTTGGGGACAAAACTCCTTGTTGTGTGGGTTTGCGTAGTACACAACCACTAACGAAAGTCAGAAATAATAGTACTTTTAGTAACAGCAACAGTTGAACTATAAAATCAAAATCAAGTAATGGATTGGCAGATGTCTCCTTTTTTCAGTCCCGCTGAAATGTCGTCACAGGATAAATGGCTCCCTTCTCTGATTTCAGTGAGATTAGACTTTTATCACCAGGGATCCTTTATCCCAACAGCAGAATGGCAGAGACTGTATATCTGTGCTTTTCCCTATTGTGACTTTGCTGAATGCTTTTTATGATGCAATGTCCAGAAGCCCTGTTTAGCCCTTCCTTAGTTTGCATGGAGAGCCCGAGAACTTCTTTACACACTCCAGTGGTAACATCTGTTATTATTCCAGAAAACTGGGCCCGGATAAAGTGAAATCTGTATGTTACAGATGTTTGGGTATTCCCTGTCAATAGTCAGTTCATGATATTTCCTGCATTGGATCAAATTTCACTTAGAGACTGATAAGTTGAGAAGACAACATGTTAAATGAATGTAGTTAAAGTCTGTAGAGAAAAGAGCTCTTTCTATGAGAGAAGTGTGGATAGTGTCTAGGGATTAGCCTGTCATCTAATTTTACCATAAATCTACTTCTAATATTAAAACCAACTCAGTTTCTTTATCTCTCAGTGCCAGCTAGAAGGATTTTAGTTTTCTCTAGCCACTGCTACTTCAGGCTGCATACTGAATCTGATGCGCATGAAAATCACTTAGAATGAATATAATAGAAAATTAAAGTAGTGCTGAAATATACTTAGCTATTAGAATTCAAATAGGCAATGTTAGGATTTGCCCATTTAAAACATATCCAAGTATTATAAATTGCTGTAAACAATTTGTATTTTTGCAACAAAACATAGTATTGTTTAACTTATGTTGTAGCAATTTCAAGGCTGTTTTCCCTGTAGTTTTCTTCGTGAGCAACAGCAGGAAAAAAATCCTCAGAACTGCTATACTTGTTATCACTAGAGATAAATGACGTACATATAAATCCATATGCCTATATAAATACATATATGTGTGTGTTTATGTACATATGTGTACACGTAATTACATATATTGTGTCTAGTTATGTGCATCATCTTCCTTTTGTATGGTAAGGATTTTGACTGAACATAGGGTGCAAATCAAGGTTGAAGGAAACCACAAATATAACAGGATGACTGGAATTTTAAACAGGGGAGATTGTAACTGAGCAAGGTTCTGTGCAGGATTTGTGTTTGCCACATGCTTCAGGACTGCAGATGAAAGCATGAAAAGCAGAGTAGAAGAGCAAAAGGTCCGATCCTAGAAAGGCCTAACATAATTTCCTAGACTCCATTAGCCACAGGACGTTGTGGCTTTCCCTGTATGGCATGTTCTTCTTAATGGAAGGAGAGCAAAAGGGGAAATATCATCCATCTCAGGGAATATTTCAGACTCTGTACCTTTAATGAATAAGCGAACACAGTATTAGAACTGCTCTGAATGAAATAAAAAATATTTCTTTGGCATTTCTCCCCCAAAAATTTCCTCAAAGTGTTTTGTTAATATTCAGGAAAAGCTTTCTTTCCTAATTTCTTTTTACTTTTTTCTTCATTCCATATTACTTTGCTTCCATTAGAAATAGGAGGTGAACTAGCAAACTATCACAAAAAGTATTTTTTTTATGGTGGAGCAGCCTACAAAGGTTTAGAAATACGAACAATTACATGGCAATTCTTGTCAACCTCCACCAGTGCTGATTAATAACAAAGTATTTATCTCAGGAAATGGAATTATAGAACTTGTGAAATTTACTTGCCAGAGCCAGGTTAACAGTTCTAAACTGAACTCTAGTTTATGTTTTGCTGCAGAAATCTCTGGACATATTGCCACAAACTTCAAAAAATAACATAAAATGTAAAACTTTTATTATGCTGCTGATTGTTATCATGAACATGTAATACATGGACATTTAACTAACATAATTTAGCTTGCCTATTTCATCATTAGAGACCCTAAATGATCTTGAAAGATGAGTTATCATTTTGTTTTTGGAAATTATATTATCTAGATTAAATGTAAAATATAAAAATATTTCAGATTGAGCCACAGACCACTACTTCAGGTATCCGAGTGTTTGTGTATTAAATATATTTTACACCTGACACTGAAAACAGACATGAATGCATAGAAATTTCAGTCAGAGAAGAGTAAAATGACCATCTAATCTGCCTAGAGGTGATGATATTTTACCACACAATCCATTCCCAAAACATGCAAGAGAGATGGTGAATATCTTTCAAAATATATTTTGACTCAGAAACATCATATGACAGTGGGAATTTCATTTGTCATACCTATGATTAAATAACTGGAAAAGAAAATGTATCTTCTGCTCTGAACAGATTTTGGTGACAGGCATCTTGTCATGTTTTTGCTGGATTGAAAAGCCCTTCCTGACATTTTTTTGTATGGACTTTGCTCCTTAACCTCCTGTTTGTTAATATGGGTAGACTGAGCTCCTTCAGCCTTTCTTCATGAGGCACGTTTATGTATGTTCATTTCTAAATGACAGCAGCACAGAAATTAATGTTTCTTCTAGGAATCCTCCCACTGAGGCAGACACATCTCAAAATTCAGCGCCTTAGTGGCTTGACTGCTATGACAGTACAGATGACTTAGGTTTTTGCTGGCTGAGAAGATCTATCTTAATTAAGATAAAAATAGCAAATTGCCTAAATATTGAGCACATGTAGAAGGATATATAAGTCAATGACTAATACATGTTTTTGAAAGCCTGGATTAATGTTTAAAATGTTTCTTCAATTAAAATCAACACAAAATCTTGAACCTATAAATAACATGATTAGGCCTTTGTTTTATTTTCTTTCCCCTCACTATCTTTTTTTTCTCCCTGCTGTGGTTGTTTTTTCATCGTGGGATGCTTTGGCAAGTTTTCTGGTAAATATAATTATATGATGCCCAGCACAGGGCTTGAGAAGACAGTGTTTGAGAGGGCAGGGAGAGGTTCTGCATGGGGTTGACTTGAAGACATCTCTGCAAAGGCTTGGGGAGGGACATTACCTCTGGGAAGTGTCACTTGCATAGGTCTGTATATTACCACAGGCCGTAATGTGAGGAACTCTATCTTCCGACTTTAACAGCCTTGGGCTGTGCCTTTTCCTCTCTTCAGCCCGCACCTCCTCACTTTATACTTCACCCATATTAAAGGCACAGAGGTTTTCAACCAGTGTATGATTCAACCAAACTCAAACCCTTGAGTCTGGGCTTTGTAGTGCTCTTATAATATGAATGACAATTAAACAGGAAATCAGTGGGAGCAGTAAGAATAGCTAATGCCTTAACCAGTGAGAGAAATCTGGGAGGTGGATGGAGGTGGATGGAGTGGTGAGAGGAGTTATTATTATGAGCATTCAGCCTTTCTCATAATTTTCACATGTCCACTAAAAATATATCAAACAAATGGATTCTTACTGTACTTGGAAGTGTGTGTGAGGGATAGGCTTGCACTTTTAAAGAGTATATCACTTCCAAGATTGTGAAACTGCTAGCTTCTCAGCAAGTTGTTTCCCTTATCTATAAATTCCACAGATGCAATTATGAGGTGCCCAAAGCTTACACTTAGAAGGTGAATAGAATCCTACCTAGGTTTTTTGCACAGGAACTCGCCAAAAACATATGGGGAATCAAAATAGTCTTCCTTCTTCTTTTCTATATTCATGGAAGGTAAACCAAAGCATTGCCCTTAATGTTTGTGATGACATAGTCATTCTGCAAGCAACAGGCTGTCTAAATCTGTGTGCATTTTTTTCCAGTTTCAGTTCACAGAATTGTGAGTTTCATTTTGAGTTTCATATGAAGTAAGAAACTCAAAGCAAAACTCAGCTGGAACATTCTTTTCTCGGTTTATGGTGGAAGGTATGCAAAACCAGAGACAGACATAATTTTCACTCAAAATTAACTAGTTCCAGGTTTGAAATAAATTTAGCTTAGATTTAGCACTCAGGTTCAATAGAACTTTTCAGTGAACCTAATTTGACTTTTTTTTTTTTTTACTGAGGACACTCAGTTGATGACTGGTAACATCCATATAAGAATAAATTTCACTTGTATACAGTTTTTCTAATATGGCTGCTAAGCATAACAATACATATGTGAGACAATTTTCTTGTATATGGAGGAAAAACCACATCTATTCTAAATGTGTTTGTACTAGCTTGTTTTGTTCACTTTGGGGAACTGGGATTTTTCCGTTGTTTGGAACTCCACAATGCACATCCTTAATCCATATGCAAAAGAATCCAGAAGGAACCCCTAATTTCATTGTCTTATTTTGCATAAATGATTTTTAAGACATGACTGTGAATCACTGTTGAGCTGCCTGCTTTCAGAATCCACCGAGCAAAAATCAGAGGTTTTCTATGCTACTGCTCCTTTGGTAAATTTGAAAGAATGCTGAAACTAGTATTCAGGGTCTTGGTTAGGAAGCAATTTTCCTCAGAACTTTTTTTTTACCTTTTTTTTTTACCACTACTTTATAGAAAAAAAAAACCTTTTTAATATATGGATTTTCTACTTTGATCTGAATCTCAATGCTCTTGGTGGAATTTATCTCATTTTATTCCAATACAAATTTCAGTGAGAATCAAATTCCAAGCCATCATGTTTATGCATAGAAACGAAACAGGGAGATTAACCACGGCATAAAACCAGCGCATAATATACATACTAGATCTTCAATTGTGATGTAACACTGGAAAAAAAGGTTTAAATACAGAGATTGATGCATTTATAACTTCATGGATACCTTTTTCTATCTCTTCTTATGCCTCAGTTTAGTAGAATTCTTATTTATAAAAGATATTTAAGAAACACTTTTTATACCTGTACCTCAGCTTGCTCTTTATTTTGCTATTTATTTTACAAAAATAAATAAAATTTATAGAATGACCAGTTCTAAAAAAATCAGATTAAAAAAAAACCAAAACAAGACATTTTCTTCCTTGACTATGTTCTTGGGAAAAGATCAAAATTGACATATTTCTATCTGCATTTCCATGTTTCAGTGATTTTAGCAACTCTGAAATACCTGAGCAATATTATGCACAGATGGCAACCCATGGAACAACACTAGATTTCTAGAGGAAAATGGAATTTCATCAGGGTCTGATGGAGGATCACCTATCAAAGACTCATTCTGAGTTTCATAATACCTTGCAATGAAAGCTTAAAGCTTAGGTGGTAACATCAAATTGTGTTTGAGTGTGCTAGCAGCCTGAAGAACTCTGAGAGTGGTCTACTGCCCAGTGTGCTCTCCAACACCCACAGCCCCAGTGGTATCCAGTATCTCAGAGATCCCTTCCATAACGGCCAAAACATTTACCTTGTACAATGTAGTTAAGGAGAAAAAACAAGACAAAGGCCAAAAAATCAATGCCTCCACCCAAAATAAACCAACAAAAAAAAACCCCAAACAAGCAATCCAAACAACCCAAGCCAAAATAAAATAAAAAAATTAGAGTATACCAACACCAGTGAAGGTGTTGTGACAGTGCTGCCAGTGAACAGAGCTGATTTCAGGGTCCCACAATCCATGATGGCAAAGACTCGAAGCCTGTGGAAGCAGGGCAGTGAGTATCTGACAGAAAGTTCACTCTCCTAGCACTATTTTGCCAATAATTGGAGCAGATTGGCAGAGCGAGCCGAGCAAAATCAGGCAGATCCTCTGGGTGCAGAAGCATATGTGTATCAGAATGACAGGCTCCAATAAACCCTAAATAATCAATATCCACTAATTCTTAATTATCTCATTCTGCTGATGCAGTATGAGAGATATATCAAGAAACTGCCTTCCACATGCATTCATTAGGAATTCAGATTTAGTAGCTGGTGGTGATGTTAGGATAATTAGCAGCAAAAAAAATGGAAGAAATGTTGGTTGCTATAGCAACCCGTTCATCATGATCTACAGCATAAACACCCAAATTAATTTACAAGATGCCAGGTAGATATATGCTTGGCTGACTGGGGTACACACAGACACCACCTTATTTGCTTTTATTAAGGCTTAATCATCAACATTAGAGCTTTCAAAGTATGTGTGCTATCACTGTCAATCACAGAGGAGCTAGATGCTTTTAGGGGCAAATCCACCAGCACAGTCTCTTTGCACCTCTATCTGCTCTGCAGGGGAGGAGGAAGAATAATATTCCTCCAGACACACTCTGAAGCCACAGCAGTGGCCCTGGGGCTGAGATCACTCCTATGAGTTATCTGTGTGGTAAAAGTCATATTCTCCATCTGCAGAAAGCCAGACCCAGTTCCATGAATCTTAATGATATTTTTCCCTAGCAAACTCTTGGTAAAAGAACCCTGTCCATGAAGCAGCCTTTGGTGGTTTTCAGTGGTACATGATGTACAAGTGAGGATGCCTGTCTTCCTGGGGTTACACACTGCATCATCCAAGGCTCCATAAAGCTGCCGCCCTTTTGAAAAAGTGCATTGTTTTTGGTAAAACTGTAAAATAGACATTAGAATCACTGGAGGTAGTGGGAGAAGGAGCTGACATTGTGCCATGATGAAGTGTGGGAAAAACCCAAAGGAAATGTGAAGGGAATAGAATCAGTGCACACTGGGTGACTAAAGCAGAGCTGTCCCTCCAAAGTAGTAGTTTAATAACGGTGAAGTTTATAGACATACGGTGAATAACACAGAAAAATGAACAGCTAGAGTCCCTCTGTCACTACTTTTCTCCTGCTAGTGAGGAAAACCTTCACATCCTAGCCTCTTGTTACCGCTTCACAGAAAAAAAACCTTCTGCTTTCATGCTGCAAAGTTTTGTGTAGATTTCCCCAGAACTGGCATCTTTTGGCTACTTTGGATACCAGTTGCATGTTGCATCAACAGCCTTGCCTCCCAAATACACATATGTGTTTCTGCTGCCAGTCTGGACCACCAGTGCATGCCCCTGCCTCCCCTGGGGCCATGCAGCTGTTTGTGCAGCTGTGTGGAGAGACATAATGTGGGACTGGTTCAGCTGCACAACTGTGGGGCTGCTCAGAGCTGGGGCTGAAGGATCACGGGTGGAGCCCTGGAGGCTTTGGGTAGGATAACTTAATGGAGTTGAGCAGCGTTGCTAGAAGATGCGCTGAAGTTCAAAACTCTTTTTCTTGACCCTTTAGTCCTCACTTCCACCTTTCTATCCACAGGAGTTATGTACAGTCCTTCCTTTCAGGGTTTGTTTTCTGACACACTCCTAGAACTTACCAAGCTCCAGTCAACTAAGAGCATCAGAGAATATTTTTAACCATCCAAGAAAGATATAGAAAATAAAAAAGGAAGGATACCCATGTACAAATGAAGAATAAAATGAGTGAGTAGTAGAATGAGTAGGTAAATATCATCCAATTGTAAAAAGAAAAAAAGGAAAAAAGAAGAACTTATGTTCCTGAGTCATCTTTATCTTACAAAGCACATGGCTCACTCTGCACTGCCCCCAAAGCTGCTGATACCTACACTGCAATTTGACCACGTCAAACTGAGGAAAATTTTTGCCTTTTACTTTTGCCAACAGCCTTACGATTTAAAGACAAAAGGCACCATGGGACAAGAAAAACCAACAAACTGAAAGCGAGCAAACAACAATTACACAAAGAAGATCCGATCTGCTGTGATCATCTTTCCTTTCTGGGAACCATCATAGCGATGTAGGACCTCCAAGCAACATATTGCATATTCCCACCCGAGTTGCTGAAAAAAATGCCATATACAGAAAAGCCACCTTTGTAGAAATATGCAAACGTGTCTATCTGTCCAGCATTAGCACTTTGATGTATTATGCTGGCCACAGTTTACTTTATCTGTCCATATATTTTGTAATATTGACTGGGTCTACTTTTTCTGGCTATTCTGAAGTAGATAAATCAAGACTCAACAGATGTCTTAAAACTGCTATGGTTTATTTATAAGGAGAAAGACAAGCCATCAAACTATCCACAGGAATTTAAGAAATTCATCATAGAGTCAAAGTCTTTACTTTCTTTCCATTCATATAATTTTGGTTTTGGCTTAACACTTAACACAATAATCAGTTCAAAACAATATGCTTTGCATTTAAAGTAAACAATGGTTGTTATACAAAGACTTTTAATTTTTCTTTTCCTGCCTTTTGTCCTTTTATTTCCTTATTCCAAAGTTCTGCTCAAATGACACTATGCCCACTCCAGAAAGAGAAACTGCTTTTCTAATTCAGCTTTTTTGAAAATCACCCAGTTCCAGTCATTCCATTTCAAGTCTTTGCCTCTGAAGTTTTCCAAACATTTTACTATTTTAAATGGATTTTTAAATTAGATTTTTAAAATGGGGAGTTATAAAGAAATAAATATAATTAAAAACTAATGTGTTCTCGTTTGGAAAATTAAAATAAAATGGATGCGGCTCACAGAAAGTCAAAGAATGCTTCTCAAACCCTGGTTCTAAACTGAGTCAGATTCATATTACAAAAGTGGGTTTGATACTTTGTGTTTAATTAATAGTACAACCTAGTCCACAAGACACACTCATCCCCTTAACCGGGAAACATTTTACTTAGTTCTTTATTTAGTGTTTCATAAATATTGGGCCAATTTCATCTTTGGGGTAGATTTATTGAAACCAATGAAAAAAGCCAAATATCTAATTAACTGTAAAACTTTGGCAAGTATGCAAGTATTTGGCAAGAAAATATATATTCATCAAACAGTGCTGTGCATATAATGAATTACAGAATTATGTGGTAAACTGCCTTTATTATGCCAATAAAACTTTTAGAAATAATTTTGCTCTAAACAAAGATTCATTTTTTGGGGAAGAAGTGACACAGACACCTGCCTTAATATGGCTTTGACATCTGTATGAACAAAATAATTTCTGAGGCCTCTGGTAGAATATTTCTGTGCTATGAGATCAATTTAGCTGCAAGCACACCACCAATTTGAATCCAACTCCTATAAAAGACCATAAAAGTATTAATGATTTCTTCCCTCATGGTATAGACTACTACAAACAGAAAAAACCTCTACCACAATTTTTAGATATATCCCTATACTTGAATAATGGTAATAGAATATCTGTATATACTTAATGACTGAAAGGATATGACTTAAAAGTAATGTATATAATGAAGATGTTTTCACTAGACTATGTTATATTACTGCATGGCAAACTACTGTTTCCTAGAAGAAAATCCTTTCTTCAGCATGTCTACCACTACCCTTCAAGACCAACATTTTGAAGCAGACTTCACAGGCACACCAAAAAAGCTGGTCTGAACTATGAGACTGTGCACGAGAAACTGCAAACTGAGCCTTGGGGAAATTCTTGCAAAGTTGCTATTCCCCCACCGTACAAAAACTGCAATTGCTATTGAAAACAGATAAACTGAGAGCAAAAATATTTGCCTTTCCTGAGATCTGACCTGCTGAACAGCTGACTTCCTTAAAAAACTAAATACAATAGTAAATATTGTAATAGAAATCCCTTCACATTTTATGTACTAATAAATCTCCTGCATTCAGACAGGCTACACATTCTGTGGTTACTTGTTTTAAAGGACTAGTGAAAAGAAAACATACATATTAAAAGTATTAGAAGAGGTTTTCTTCCTTTAAACATTTGACATAAAGATTTAACAATATTTATTTCCCATCTTATTATTTTAAATAATGTTTTTTGGTGAGTATTTGGAACAAACTCTTAGTATATTCCCTTAGATTAATTTTTTATCATATTGTGGGCATTATTGTGGACTATATTCAGTTATTTTAAAATATTGTTCTTGTGCATGAATATAACCTCGTACTGCTCAAAAGACTGACTCGCATACAGATGAGATGGTAAAATCCATGTATTGGAAATAAATCAGGCTCCAAAGGGTCTTTCCATCGGACTCCTCAGGTCTATCAAAGAAAACCTTCCTGTACAACAGGCAGATATTTTATTTCCATTCACCACAAAGAAATATTGTGGGAAATAGAAAATCACTATTGCTGATAGATATCTGAGAGTTTCATATCTTCTGCCTACAGTAAGGAGTCATTCCAAGGGATTACTATAGGCAAACACCTGCCATTACTTCCATGGGTTTTTTGAAACTCTTCAGTAGGGAAGAGACTGAAAATGTCCGCTTGTATTTGCCTGTCGTGCATGTGCAGAGTATGTGTGTGCAGAGGATCCAAAACAGTGAAGTGAGTTCTGTGTACATTTCTTGTGAATGCCCTTCTGTCCCCCACTAGTCTCATGCAGCTACTGCAAGACAGGGAGATTGAAGTTGTCTCTAGCAGGGAACAGGGAGCTGTGCATCTCCTCAGCTTTCAGGATGGGGCTTGTACTTCTTCATCAAGCACAAGTAAAATAGGATTAAGGGGGCTCAGCAGGTACATCTTCATTTTCAAAGGCATCTCTTCACCACCCAGCCACTGGACAAGTCATTGTGGAAGCTGTGGGTGAGATGAGATGATTATATCAAAGATGCTAAGGTGATATGATCTTATCATCCCTTGTAAGTGATGTAGCTGGGCTGCAGCTCTGAAAACCCTCGCAGAATAGATTAGAGAATAGGTTACTATGATGTCATTTTATTACGATTTTTCTATTCCCAGACATTATTTGCCATAAAACAGTTGATTTTTTTGTTTGCTCGTGTCCTAGAATATATTAATTTAAGCTTGCTAGATACTTTTTCCTATTTAAATTCCAAAGTAGTGCAAAAATTAACAGCAATATTTTTGCAGTAGTAGCTTTCTTAGCATATAGTTTCCAATATTGAGTGCACATGTTGCAACTATGGTATCTTTAAAATATGCTGCACAAAAATAACTGATAAGGGTTTAAACGTCACAAGTCATGTTGATGCTGCACAGAAAACAAAACCAAAGTAGGAAAAAAACCCCAAATCCCTCATAGAGAAAAAAATTAGAAATGATAGGTGAGATCACATAGATCCTAAAAAATAGGTCCATGGGTCAAATCTGTAAGGAGCCATGCACCCTGTGTTTCAGTTTTTTCTCACAGAGTTAAAAATAATTTGCTGAATTGAGTTGCTCCCTGCCTGTTGGTCTGAACTGTGTCTGTGCTGTGGGTTCCAGGTAATGGTCTCTACCTGGTCCTGCCACTGAAAAACACAGTAGTAGCTCGTTTGCTGTCAGTAAGGAGGAATTTGAATGGCAAGCGCCATTTGGGACGGATGGGAACAGAATTGCAGCAGTCCACAAATTATGTATCGTTTTGAAACACATCATGTTTCTTAGTGGTGCTTCAGGCAGCAGAATCAACTTCTCAGTCTTTCCTCACCTTCCTTTGCTGATATGGTTTTTTCATTGTTAGGACCAGCGCCCATAGCCAAATTGGCTTTTTATTCAGTTGAACTGGGCAAGTATCCACCTCACAATTAAACACTTTTTAGAATTCAGTTTAAATAATGAATTTTGTGCATGATAAGTGATTAAACAGTAGAGTCTAGTTCTGAGTTCTTTGTTCTTTCATCTAAATGCTAATAATCAAGGTGTTTGTCTGCAAAGAGACAAACAGTTTCTCAACCGTTCCTCATACTTTTCTTCTTCCTGGCTGAAATCTTAATTCTATCTTTACAATATTTGAAGCTTTAGCTAATGGCATACAGTATCTAGAGACTGTGCCTCATGGACTAATATGGAAAATAATAACAGAGAAGGAAAATAGAATGTTATCTAGGGCAGATAATGTGCATTTCATCAACATGGAATGTACCTAGCAAGTTGCAGATCTGTACAAATAAGGAAACAATTATAGTAAGACTGATAATAATAAAATCAATAATGAGATCGAGTTTAAGCCCAAATATCTATATTTTGAATTGATAGAGAAAGCAAGAAATATTCTTCCACAATTTGTAACTGTGACATTTCATACACACTGTCCCTCTTTTCAACAATCGTAGGCTTTGACCAGAGTGGTTCTGAAGCCCTCTCCTCAACAGGTGATTCATGGTGTCAGATGTTTTAATGAAAGACAAATACAAGTGTTCTAAGACTAAAAGTAATTTTCAAAATGATACATGAGAAGCATACAGAAATCTTATTGACAAGCAGGAATTTATACAGCACCACCCATGCACCACTTTGAAATGAAGCTAACTTAAGCACCTTGCTTTTCCTTCTTTATTTTCTTTGACATTTTCCTACTGCTTACTTTAAAGTTAATGTATGAAAAATAAAAGGGAAAAAGGCTTTCTTTTGTGTAAGATTCATCTGTGTCAGGTCAGCTACAACTGAGCATTCATGTCCCAAGCTGATTTTGTACTTGATGAATCCATGTTAAAGTCTTGTAGACAAACTTACTCAGAGGCAATAGAGAATTTAACGAATTCCTTCACCCATACCATGATCAGCTACTACAATGCCATGGGCTAAGGCAGACTGCTGAGTAATTGGAACTTTGACAAGCAAGCAGACAAAATATCTACTGTACTCTAGCTGCAATCTCAAAATTATTTGAGAACTAGGAAAGCTGTGTGGTTGACTGTGAGGATGGCAACCTGTGTTTCTTCAGCTTTCATGCTGTTACTTCAGTAACAATATTAATTTTTCAATCATTCATAGCTTCCACATCTTTTACAGTATGTACTTTGTACAAAAAGTACAATGATACTTTCTTTTTCCTTCTGTTATGGACTATAAATTAACATTATCTTGCCTGCATCTTGGACCTGGTTTTAGTAGCTGTGGCCCTTGCACAAAATTCTAGATAGACAATTCTCTGTCATCAAAACCTTTCAAACAGAAACCTTTCATATCTGGGAACTTGCGTGAGTGAAAAGCTCTACCATTCCCTAATGTAACTGAACATAGTCAAGTAGTGTCATACTTGCACTCGGTACTGGCATAAAGTACAAAAAAACCCACACAACAAATACTCAAAATCTGCATACTAGAGGCCCAAGGACCTGCGGAGATCAAAGGAGTTTTTCTGCCTTAGTGGGTCAGAAAGGGTATTTTAGTGAAAATGTCCCTAATATTTGTAGAAATACATTTTATATGTGGAGGTGGCCAGCGGTACTTGCAGTGCCACATTTTATTTGTTGCAGTCAATGGGCTGAAATGAAACAGGATCTTTTTCTCTAAATTTTCTCTATCAGAAAAACCAGAAATGTAAAGAATCCAACTGTCTTGAGCAGATCTCTGCCAGTGTACATTAAAAAAATAGCTTGTCTGTTGTCTGCTAGAAACTACCCATAGGAAGCTACAGTCTTGTTAAGATCTAGAGAGGGACCTTCTTACTGCTGTCATTGGGAAAAAAACAAAAAACAAACCAATGAAAGAAAAGGGCTTACACATTGGTTTTAGCATATCCAATGTCAGATTCCTCTATTTTTCTGTGGAGTCACTGGGAAAAGTGGTAGATAGATATAATGAAGTGCTTAATCCATCACTTTTTATGAGTAATAAATGCATCAAATAGAAAGAAAGAAAAGAACCCTCAACTCACAAAAAACAAATCAGAAAAGTCAGCACTAATGAAGAGAAGCCATTAGAAAACCAAAGCCTAGTTGAAACTTTTATCTGAGCCTTACAGTGCTTTTACCTCTAATGTCTGCAAAAAACAGGAATAAAGGGCTCCTCCACAAGCCTGTGAAATATAATTTTTATTAATATATAATTTTTATTAACATACCATATGATGAATATCAAATTGGATCATTCAGCAATAATGTGTATGTCTGATACCACTGGCAAACTGAATTAATAATTTATGTTATTACATATTTTTTTGAAAAGTAGATAACTATCATATCAAGAAATGAAAAAAGAGTATGAAGAAAGGGAAGGGGAAAAAAAAAAAAGGGAAGCTGTTTTTGAAGCCTGTAAAAGCAAACTGAACAAAATAACTGAAAGCACTCTTGACATGCACAGAAGCAGCGTTTCTCAACAGGAAAAAGGGTAAAATTCAGTGAGTCAGAAACTTTGTCATGGGATTTAGGTTTTGCATACATCTCATTATTTTGTATGTAAAACATCATGAAATATCCACAGTTTCACCTAACAAGTAACACGCCTCTTCAAATCTTGAATTACCACGCTGGGCATCTTTCAGTATCTTAAATCACGCTCAGTGTCACTCGGCTGAGTAGTGACAGAAGGTCCAAAGGCAAATGGTTTACCTCTTCCGTACTTTTTCCAGGCTGGACTTATATTATGCAATCACCCAACACTTGTCCCCTAACCACCAATAGCCTCTGAAAAAATTTAAGCATTAAAAATAGGAAAACTGAGTTGCTCCTACATTCTTTTTATTTATTTTCTTTTTCAAAAACACTAAAGACAAATTTCCAGCAAAAAATAAAATCCTTGCTGCTCTTAGTGTAAGCTTCATTTTGACATGGAGCAGCGGCTTATTAAGTGGGATGGAAAATATCTGGTGATTGCTTCATTTTCCATCTGATATTGTCACCCTTCTTGGTTGCATATTATAAAAAAATGAGAACCGTCCTAAGGATCATAAACTAAGAAGAGGAAATCATAATTTGTTTCGTCTACAACTCCCAGTAATTTCAGGAAAAGTTCCTATGAATATTTCTGAGGTCGTCATCATCCTGCATAGCATCCACACATTGGTTTAAACAAAGGCAAATATGGTAAAAACCCTCAACAAAACCATTGAGGCAGAAATCTCCAAAAATCCACTTTTCACCAAAATAACAATATGTAAAAAACGGAAATGGAAAAAAGTTGAAAAATGGAGGGAATACTATTTTTCTGTAATGTTTTCCTCTTAGCATTTGAAGGTCCTACAGTGGCTGCAGATAGCAAAGTGGAGTGAAGGAGAGGCACAGATGTGCCAAATCTGAAACACATTTTGAGCAGAACAGAAATTGAGGAAATAAGGGTCCTGGTGAAGCTGGCAGATGAGTTGCACAAAAGTTTCATCATCTCAGGCACAATTAGAGGTTGTACCTCAGTCAGAAACGCTGGATGTAGAAACAGACAGGATTTTGTTAGAAAAAGAAATTCTGGATCTTCCGTATTTCTTTTTTTTTTTTTTTTTTTTAATAATTAATTTTTTGCTTCTAGATATTCTCAACATACAATGAAGAAGCTGGTAGGACTACTGTGAGAAACTTGAAACTTTACTGTATGGCAAAAAAAGCCATGAAGGATAGTCTTACCTCTGCAGAATCTTAGTGGTGGGATATAAATGCAAACACAAAAGAATGCTGGTCCATAACAGGCATCCCTCCATATGGACTTCATACATAAAAAGTAGTATGACAGGAAGGCAATTCTCTGACTGCAAATGCATTTCAGATACTAAAATCATGTCAAGCAGAGTAAAAAAGTAAAATTAAGGTAATGACTGGATCAACAATCACAATATTAAATGATTTTTTTAATGAGCCTATACATCTCTTACTTCAGCTACGGGTCCAGTTATTCTTTTTTTCTACAAATGATTGATTTTAGGAAATGCTCAGATGCAGAGATAGAAGTATGGTTTACAGCCACACAGACAGGGACAGAGAAAAAGCTGTGATGTATTTGATGCTAGTATGGTATCTTGGTTACAGATGTGTAAGCTTATCTATTTAAAAGAACCAGGCGGACAAATTATGCTGAATCTCTTCTCCACTTTTTCCTTACAAATCATTTCCCTTTAAAAGCTAATTATCCTTGTTAATTACTTTTGAATCCACAGATTGTGTCAAAGTCATTGAACTTATTACTTTTTAATTTGTTCATGTGGGTATTGTGGCTTAGGTCTGAAAAGGCAGGAGCAGCCCCCTTTGCTTCCCAGGACGCTCCACTTAGCTGGTTTCCAGCCTTGCAGTTGCCAGGACAGGGGGGGAAGTGAGAAACCCTCTTTCTCTTTGGAAATCCTACATAAAGATCTGCCCACAGCAGCAGACCCTGTTGCAAAGACTCCTGGTATGCTCCTGCAGCAAGGACTGCTCCTTGCTGGTGCAACTCATCCTGCTGTACTTAGTGTGTCCCTGACACGTGTTCTTTAGCATCCGAAAGAGAGCTGGGCAGAAAACTAGCCAGGATCAGTCATCACTTTTGTGAACAATATATCCCTTGGAGGAACAACATCACAACTCATGTCAGAGCATCCCTTCGAGTGAGTGTGTTTTGCTGGTTTTCCTATTTACCTACTTCAGACTTGTAAACACGGACAATGGAAGAAGTCAGATCGAGAAGGCTAGACTGATGAAACTCCACCTCTCAGTAGTGGCATGCAGATAGCACGGCTGTCCTGGAGCTAAATACAGAAGTGCCAAGCTCTGGCTGTGTCTGTTTGCCTCGCTGTCTGGGTGGATTGGAGGCACAGAGTGCACAACCTTTGTTTTCACTCTCTTCATTGAAATGTCAGATCTGACAGCCTGGCTCATGTTTGATTGCACCTGATTGCAAAAGGAACCACCACCACATAGAAACAACACAGAAGCTGTAACCTGATTAGGCAGAAAAGTAACAAGAGAAATACATGTTTTATGAAAACCACTGTGTACAAAAATAAGGCTTTGGAAGGTGGAGAAAGTGCTACCAAAGGCAACAGAGTTGTCATTTGCTTACAAAGGCTGTTTGGATTTCTCTTCATAGCTGATACTTAAGTCATGCTTTTCTGCATTCTCAGTCAAAAATTACTAAATTTTACTAAATATGTGGTCTAAAGTTGGGATTTTTTACTATGAATTTATACTATTATTTCTTTTTACTAAATATTGCCGTACTAAAAAACTCCTACTATAATAGATTTACGCTTAATTCCCTGAGAATATTGCATAGCACAGGGCTGTAACACTGCTGGAGTGTTGAAGCTGCAGAGTAGCCAAAAAGCAAACCTGTTCTGAGGTTCAGGGCCTCAGAGGCCTGCAGATGAGGAAAAGGAGGATGACTGTGGTCTGATGCAGCAGGCACAGCTTCCTTCAAATTGCCCAGTGCCAGGTAGCATGTTGGGGAGTGGATGGTTGTCTTCCCTGTCCCTTGGCTCCTGCCTGACCATCCCAGGTCTTCAGGAGCATGATTCCTTCTGGAGTAAGGAAGTAAGAGCCCTGAGAACGATTTTTTTTCCTCCACTCTTGTATGACTCTCGGTCCCACATGGATACTTCCTAGATGAAAGAGGCTTTACTTGCTCAGTAGAAAAGACACCTGACCATACATTGTTTTCTTTTTTCTGTTGGGGTCCTCTCCGAAGGATTGTGACCATACTTTGCCTGGAACTATGCCAATAACATCCTAAACCAACCCTTACCCTCCTTTCCCATCAGACACACGAATTCTTTGAAACAGCTGATGCGAAACACGCCAGTCAGTATGAGGGCAAAGAGCCTAATCTTTCAGTTGAGATGTGGACCTGATCTGAAAAAAAGATGCAAACAGGTAATTCTCATTTGATTTCAACAGGTTTAGTGTAAAAGTGGAGTTAAACTCAGTATCTGCCTCTGGGACTAAGCGACTTCATAGATACCCACCAGGATAATATAATAAAAAACCCCACCAAAGTGTTTGAGAAAATTGTTAGCCTTTAAAAGAATGAGGAATGATAGTGATACTGGGATACACATAGCTACGCCAAACTGAATTGATAGGAACCTGAAAGGATTTCAATAAAAGAGAAATTCAAAAGGGCATAAAGAGGGGCAGAAAAGAAAATACACAGAAATGAAGACTTGCCTTCTCCCGCCTTCCACAATATGAATTCATGCCATAAAATCCTTAAGGAAAGGAAAACAAACCAGCCAAAACCATTCTAAAATTAGGAGGCCGATCTGAAACTAATTCTACTACTCTCAGAAACAAGATATTTTTCTCTGCAAGTGTTTTCCTTAAGAAGGGTTACTAATGAGTGCAGATACTATTTTACAGAAGATGAAAAGGATCTGAATTGTGTGTCAGATACAGAAGAATTGCCATATTCATCCTGATCCCATTAGAGCCAGTAAGAATTTTACCATTGATTTCAGTGGGAGCAAGGTCTTCAAGTGCAGCAAGAGGAATCCCTTGAAAGCAGAGAAGAAAGGCATGAAAGTTTTTCAATGCCAAGGCCAAACATTAAGCTGGAAGATCTTTCTAGCCAAGGGCTCTAAGAGTTTTTATTTGATGCCACTTTTGAACTGTAGGCAGCAGCTCTGGTCAGCTGAGGCCAACATGCTCACCATCCTTGGGTTCATTCAGCTGTAGCCCCAAGGCAGATATTTCTTGCATGAGACTCTTCAGTTGTGGAAATTCATCCCAGAGGAGAGCCATTGGAATGTCTCGGTCATTGCCCTCAGTGCCTGCTGCTAGTCTCATTTATTTGGGCTGGAGTATTTTATTCCTTTCTAGCTATTTCCTGTTAAACTTTCTGCCTGGTCCATTTTTCTTAAATCTGGTAAGGCAAGTGGGTAGCAGTTTGGTGGTAAGGCAATCTGGGTAGCAGTTACTTATTTTTCCCTATATTTACTACAGTTTGCTTAGCCTTTTTTTGGTAAGTTGGGCTGGGGCAGGTCTATTCTATACTTCTGATTCAAGAGAATACAGACATACTGCAGCAAACTACTTATGATAACTTCAGTGCATGAATATTAATATCAATAGCATGGATCACCAAAAAGTAAATTAAAAGCCAATGTAAATTTTTACATAAAGTCAGTTTTGTCTTTCAGGTACCAAATGTTTTGTTCACTATTTTTCCCACTTGCCTTCATTTTCGTGTCTCAGAATGACTCCAAATTGCCATCATAGAATGGCAGAGAATGATCTCACAATATAGATGATATTGCAAAAAGAACCCCAACAAAACTCGTATGAAGTTTTCAGCTTGTATTTGGAAAAGCAACCAGCTGAGATTGCTCAGGGAAGTTACCATTTTCTTGGATTTGAATAGAATATATGAATAGGGTTTGTATTCTAGAATTCGCACCCCAAAACTAAAAAAATGGCACATTTAAGTCAAACAAAATACGTATACTTTGAGCACTCTTTCTTTATTTATACTGATAAGTTCACAAAGTGAAAAGGGACAGGGAGACTTATTCACCATGTTAGTGGTTTAGATTACTGTGCAACGTTTTTACTGATATCTGTTTACCATTTCTAGGGTAAAATGATAGCCATGTCATACTGTCATGGGACAAGTATGGCAGCTATTTTCCAGCCAAGTTTGACTGTCACAAGTGTCTCTATAAATCCCCCACAACATACATTTTTTAATTAATTGAACTAATATAATATAATTTTAGATAATAATTTGATTTAAGCAGGACTTACAAAATAATTTCATCTTATAAGGAGGTACATTAGGTATAGGTCAACAAAAAAAGCTGCTGTCAAACTTTATGAAGCCTTTTTCTTTGCCTGTTAGACTCCATTCATCCCAAGAATAGGACGATAATCATTTCTGCCTGCAGAAACACTTGAGGATTTGATTCTTAAAGAAAATGAATATAAGAAAGGCAAAATATCCAGTATTTTCTTCTACTGAGTTCACTCAGGACTGGTTTTCCATGTTTAGGCCTAGATTTAGCTTTCAGTGAAGTCAGAGATTTCTCAGGAGTCACCAAATTAAGTGTTAGTGTTATTATGATTGACAACACAACCACTTCAGGAGTTGTAGGCAAACAAAAAAGGTATCCTGCTTAGAGGAGGCTCTGCCTTTTCATGACTGGCTGGGGGGCACCAGGCCCAGCATCGCCAGCCAGGCGAAGGAGGGGATTGTCCCTCTCTGCTCTGAGCTGGGGCAGCCTCACCTCGAGTGCTGGGGGCACTTTTGGGCACCGCAATATAGGAAAGACACTCAGCTTTTAGACAGCATCCAAAGGAGTGCCACGAGGATGATGAAGGGTCTGGAGGGGAAGCCAAATGAGGAGTGGCTGATCTCACCTGGTCTGCTCAGCATGGAGAAGAGGAGACTGAGGGGAGGCCCCATTGCAGTCTACAGCTTCTGCTTGAGGGGAAGAGGAGGGGCAGACACCGATCTCTTCACTCTCATGACCAGTGACAGGACTTGAGAAAATGGTCTGAAGCTTAATCAGGAGAGGTTTAGGTTGGACATCAGAAAAAGGTTTTTAACCCCGAGGGTGGTTGGGCACTGGAACAGGCTCTCCAGGGCAGTGATCAGAGCAGCAAGCCTGAAGGAATTCAATAAGCCTTTGGACAATATTCTTGGGCACATATTGTGATTCTTGGGTGTCCTGTGCAGGGCCAGGAGTTGCACTTTGATGATTCGACTGAGTCCCTTTCAACTCAGCATATTCTATGACAGCTCTATGATTCTAAGAAAATTTCTTTCCTCGCTTGAGTGCAGACACCACATTTATAAGGACTTTAAATATAGCAAACCAACAGTTCTTTCCCTCCTTCCCAGTACTCAGCATCCTTTGTCACGAATGAGTATGAAATGCAACCCAAATTCATGAGGCAGAAGGCAGAATTCATGAAGCAGGCCTGAGCCAGGTCATGTGCCAAAACAATCTGAAAGACATGGAATCAATGCCTTACTGTTCCACTGTTCTATTCCAAGCCATTTCATCCCTCTCTGCCTCATTTCCCCACTGAGAAACATAGAGAACATTTCTCCTTCCTTTCTCCTCCTTGACCCACTGTTCCTTAGTCTCTCTAAACTCCCAAGACCTTTCAGTAACAAGGGATGTGCCCTCTGTTTTCCAGTTTCAAAGACTGTCCTTATTATAATGCTATTGATGTCCTTCATTTCACAGCAGGTCTTATTCATTTATACGTAATTACATATTTTTTGCACAAATTATGCTATTTATGGATACTAATAGTAAGGCTGACTTTTCAGGATCTGGTTCACTATTCTTCTTCTGTTCTCCTAATCTAAAGTTTAGAGAAAACAACACATAATACATTTACGCCTTTAGCTTAAAAATGAGCCAATCAAAACTTTTGAAATAATACTATTAAGTATTGCTAATAAAACTGGACATATAAGACATTTTCCCACTGGGACATGGTGTGTTTCTGTACAATAAAAACATTACATAAAAAAACCCTCGACAAAAATATTTTAATAGAAACCACCTCCTTAAAACAAAAAGCACAAAAACCCCCAAATCGATATGTCGGCACACTGAAGCCTTAAACCCTTTGAAAAGATAAATGTCCAGAAGCTTGGAGCCAAGGACTAAACCATAGTCTCCTTGAAGTAATCGGAAATATTTTCACAGAGCAAAACACTGGCTAGTGCCCTCCTGGGTGATGGCTCTGTCTCTATTGTGGAAAGTTTCTATCAGGTGTAGCACATTCAACTCTCACCAGGTTTCGTAGCCATGGGTCTCACAGAAGCTATAGGCTCTCATAGTAACTGATGGAAGGCTCCGAGCATGCCCACTGGGCATAGAAATCTTTGGTTTTCCAGACTTTTGATGAGTGAGCTGTCTCTTCTGCAAAATCAGACTGGGATCATAATGAGGGGAAACTTTGCTAGATGTCGGAGAAGAGTCATAAGACATCTGTGCAGCCAAATAATATAATGAGGGAACAGTAAGATAACACACTCATTGTGCCTAGAGCTGGGAAAACCAAAAAGGGAATTAAATGCAGTAGGGATCAAAAGAGAAGTTCAGTCAGCCTTAGAGTTGGCGGGTAAAAGTTCGTTAAATTGTTTAACATCTTCAGTTTGAAGGACTTGACATGGTTACTGCACTGCCGTCACAGCCACTGCCACAAACCAGCATGTCCTTTACATGGCTGGTTTCAGTACTGCTTTTTGCACCGAGAGCCATGAGCTGAATTTGCTGAAGCATGGCTTAAGCTTCAGAGAAAAATAGCTGGTTTTGTTAGGAAAACAGACTATTTACACAAAGTTCCTCCCGGTTATTTGGTACATGTATTTTAGTGATGGGATAGGATGCAAGGAGAAGCCATTCTTAAAATTATGCATGCAGTGAGGCAGTATGGCTTGAAAGTGATTAGCTGGTAGAAGATTAATCACAACCATTATAAGGAGGTTTAATAATTCATGCTGGAGCTTAAATGTAATATTTGTGCAAAGAAAGGCACTGCAGCGTGATTAACTTTCTTGATATGTTTCAAGAGATTTTTGATGAGTTGAGTTGTTTCTACTAGATCCATAAGTCTTTGGAAATCTCCCAGAATCAGGAATTACTTCCTAGTTTGAAGCTTATCTTTTCACTAAATAATCACCTCATAAACCTTACAAAACCTCAGCAAATACAATTTTATTTCAGGATGTCTGGATAACTAAACAGTGTTAGTTTCAGTACAATTTTATTGTTATTGTTATTATTATTATCATTATAATTATTATAATTAGCCTGTTACATAAGCAGAAAATTTTGATATCAGGTGTTGATAGCAGTTGTTACCAAAAATTCAGTAAAATAAAAAAACTCGTTGACACCAATGTACCATTAAGAAGCAGGCATTCTTTACTCGGCTGGATGCACACGGTATAGCTCCTCCCAAAAGCGGTGCATCCTGGGTACAGGAAAGTTTTTGTTTATATACTGTATTCTACACACATATTCATTGATTGTCCCAGACTAAACATACATATGTGTAACGACCAATGCACAGACTCAGACTGGCAGGGATACTGAGATGTTTATTCCGAGAAATGAGATGGTTTTATACACTTCTTCAAGACACAGTATTTCCTTATATGGTATTTTTCACTAAGCGACCTATCACACGTTGCTTCGTCAGCAACACACTTTCTTAATGTCCTTTTATGGGGGTGATCACGAGCTGTTCATTCCTCCAGCAGGCTCCTCTCCATAGGGTGTCTGTCCTGTGGCATTCCTTCTGCAGGCAGGTCCCACAGCCTGTAGCTCAATTCTATCTTATCTGTCTCCACACATATAATAATAATTTCCCTGAAATCATTAACATTTTCTCTTCCCTTTTTGCAGGGGTTCTTCTGTCCTGGGGGTTTCTCTGGTGGTCCCTAATGGTCAGAGACCCCAATATTCCAGGTGACATAGTCGAGTTGGCAGGGCACTGAGGCTGGTGAACTTCCAGTTCTCCTACTTCCACAATGGGGATTATGCAGTTCCATAGGCCAGTGGGTTTGGTAGAACAAGCATTGTGTTAGCTCACCACGCGTAGACAATTATCATCTGGTAACATTCACCTCTTTGAGGCTTGTGTAGGCTTGCAAAGAAGACAAGCTTCACAAGCTTCACTTTTATTTTTTTGACTAACATAATATAACTTCTTAAGGCAAGTATCGTAATTACAACTATTTCTATGATCCCAAGTATACTACGTAAAAGTGAAGTCAACCAACCAGTTAGAGAAAACCCAAATTCTTTAAATATTTTATTTAACTAGTTACTTTCTAATCCTGTCCTTAATTCTCTGATAGATACAGCAACAGATTTTTATCCTATCTGATCACCCATTTTAGCAGTCACATTTGGAATGTGCACACAACAAGTGTTTAAATTCAAGTAGTGACATACTCTATCTTCATGTAATAGTAATTGGTTTAAATCTGTTTTGTAAGGTCCTACACGTGTTCCCAAATTATTGTTGAATTGTTGATGAAAAATCCCCCATGGAAGTGGATTTTCTGAAGACATAGGTGTTGGCAAACAATATGTTATAGAAATTATGTTCTGTAATATGCCAAAATGTTGCACTAACTTTAAGACTACGTTCCTCTTCTCAGAAATTAAGAATACATTTTCTATTATTATTATTATTATTATACTATTGTATACTATTACTATATATTATTATTATAAATATGCAATTATTTATCATTTTCATCTAGATCCAATAAATAATGTCTCCCCAGGAATTATATCCTATACCTAAACCAATAGGATTTGTATATTATAATATATTTATATACATAATATTTATATACATAAAAACTCTGTGGTGTGAGTCAATCTTGTTTCTGCTGTGTTTGAGGTGTTGCTGGTGTTACCCACGTGTGATGAACTCAGGATTCAATTCCTTCCACCTTGAATGTGGTGTAGGTTACCAGGGGAACTTGATATGGTCCCTTTCCCTTCTCCTGTATTGGTCCAAAACTCCAGGTTCTGATGCACATGGTGTCTTCTCGTTGGCAAGGATGTACATGTAAATCTAGTCCCAACGATTTGTTTATGTCAGTGTACCTTTTAAAAATCAAGTTAATTTTAGTACTATTATATTAATTTCAGCAAAATTTTGAGGCTTCCCTTGCCTTGTTGGTATGACATGAGAAAGTTTCTGGCCATTTAGGAAAAGTACCAAAATACCAAGATGTGCCAGTCCCCAGTTCTGCCTGGACAGTTCTGCAAAATCAATTTGCCAACAATCACTTGGTGGATTCCTCTGTTTTACTGGCCCTGGAGGTGGCCTTCTTCTTTTCTTGAGATTATTTTGCAAAACAAATTACTTCTTTTTCAGTAGATAAAATAACAAATTTTTCAACTGATCTATTAATTTCTGTCACCTTCATGCTTATTATATTCCTTTGTAAACTAGTTACCGTATTCTCTACTTCTTAATATGTTTCCTGATGTTTTAGTTCTGTTATCTTATACATTACTTTGGAGGTACAATTACTTACCCACATAAGTTTACCAATCAGCTGCTGGTGATTGCTGATTTTCCCTCATTTTCAGTGAGGGGGCTAACTGCCTGTTCTGATTTGGTTTTTGTTCTAGGGCATTCAACTTTTCGTTAGGTATTAGTGCAAGGATACCTTTTTCAGCAACCTATTCAGCTGTTTGGTCAGCTAATTGTTTCCCTGTATTAACTGGGGCATCTCCAAACTGATGGGCTTTACAAGGGCATCGCAGCCACTTCTTTCAGTTTTTTCACACTCTGTAGTATTTGACTGATTTTTTCTTTTTACTTAATAAGACACCTCTGTGCTGATAACAATTGCCTTTTCTTTCATGTGGCTCCATGGGCAGGTATTATTCCAAAACCATATTTTATATCAATTGATATGTTTACTTTTTCCCTTCACTGATTTCTAGGTAAGGTCATTAAATCTGCTTTTTGTGCTGATGTGTTAAAAGTTAAAGCTTGCTTTTCTATTACCTGGGTTGAGCTTCCCACTGCATACCCAGCCCAGTTCCAGGTCCTGGATGGTATGGCTCTCGAGATCCGGTCTGCCAGGACACACTTGTTCAATGGTTACCAGGCAGTCACGGCACAAAGGTCTCAGGGCTTCTTCTGAAGCCTGGAGAAAACATGTCTGGGATTAAAAGCAGTGGTTACTTTAAGCTCAACATTGTCCTGCTCCAACTGAGCAACTTGGTATTTCAGCATCCTGCTGGCAATATCCAATGTTTTCTTTTTGTTCCAAACCATCTATTACCATGTGGTGTACATATCAGTTTTTGTGCTTCTCTGCAGCTACCGCCACTCTCAGGGATCCAGGTCATCCTTCAATTGCGTTGTCCAATTATTCCCTTCCATGACCCTAAATTCTGGCCAGTACTCCTAGTGCCAGGTGCATCCTTTCATGCACAAATAACTCAGATATTTTGATTTAAATGTGAGAGTCCCAATGCAGGGGTTGTCATTAAGGTTATTTCATGGTTTTTGAGGCCCTCTGACTCTTAGGAGTCCATACCAAATATTTTCAGTGCAGAACCATGCAATAGTTTTTCCAGTACCCCATAACTGTTGTGGTATGAGGTATTGATTTAAGTGTCTTCTTCTTCCTTTCTATTTTTCCTCATTAAGAGGTTTTCTAAGACCCGACAGAAATGGCGAGGAATGGCCTGAGCGTGACTAAACACCTTTGGTGAGTACCATCCTGAGCTGATTTTAAATAACAGTTTGCCATACACCTCAAAAAAGTTTCAGGAGCCAGTTTTGGATCATGGCATCCTGCAAACCTAAACATGTACATACCCAAACCAGAGATGAGTGTGTGATAACTGTCCAGGCTTTTGTGCATTTCCTACTGAATTTTCTGTAAGCGAGAAATCAGTTTATGTTCTGCTGAAAAAAATAACATTCATGACAAATAGATGGTTTCTAACCCTTGCATTAGCATACGGCAGAATTTGTTGGAAGGATTGTTTGCTTGTTACAATAAATGGAGACTGAAGTAATGTCAAGCAACCACTGCTGAGCTTTTTGGAGCTGATGTTGTAAACATAAGTATTTCCATGTGCATTTTACTGGAAAAGCATGGAGAGGAATCTTGTAAGTCTTAAAAACCAAAGTTCTAATTAAAGTGTGCCTAAAATATTCAGCACAAAAGATATGGAAGGTGTTATTTCCTAGCACCTTTCCTTATTAAGCCCAGATAAAGGTACAACAGCTTCTACACTAAGTTAATTTGGCATGCTGGTTAGCAGCTGTGATAACCTATAAGGAAGATAGCATTGCTATTTCTGCTATGGTTTTGAAATATAAAGCAAAAGGTATCACTAAGAGGGCAGGTACTCTAATATATGTACACCTTTTTGTCCAAAAAGCACCACTATAATTTTTCAATGTGTGCATCACTTTTCAACAGCTGTGCTTAGGAGGACGTGGAGGACATGATTCTGCAAAGTGTGGAGCCTTCCTGTATACCTCAACTGTCTCCACAAGTCCTGAAATGTCTCCCATACCGAGTCCAGTCAACACCATGGGGAATCCCTTAAGGGACCACACTTGGCAGCCATCCTTTGTACGCAGGGGATGGAGCTGGTGGCAGACAAAGCATATCACTCTGGAGTAGCAGGATGAAGAGGACAGGATGGGTGTTTGCAAGACCCGGTTCCCCCATGGCTTGGAGAAGATTCCATTTGTTCATCTTTCCATGCCGTGGGAGAAGATTTAACGTCTTGGAAATTTGGGGCTTTTTTTTTCTTTTCCAGTGCTCCTACCTATGGATCTGTACATGCTCTAGGATAGCTCATTCTGTTTTTGACAATAACAATGTATATTTTTAAGTTAAAGCAAATTGTTTGCTAAGAGAAAGCGGTCAAAGCTTATTACAGTAAGGTTTCTCCCCAGAGAGATTTCTTATCTAAAAGAATAGGATGACAAATACCAGGTTCATTTTAGTTTCCAGTTTTGCTTTCTCTTTGTCTTCACTCAGACTATTCAGCTACTTTATTTCATTCCCTTTTTTAATCCCACGAATTTATCTTACACTTCCCTATTATAAAAAGAAAAAAAAACCTGTATTTTTTTTCATACTGAGCATGGGATGCAACAATGCCAAGCTAAGGTTTTATTCTTAAAAAAAAAAAAAAAAAAGAGGCTATAACTTGTGGAAAAGAAACCCCAAAACAAAAAACCAAGGAAAAAAAGAAGTGAAGTATGTCCTGAGCTGGCTGAGCTTCTGGGAAACAAAGAAAGAAAACTGCCAGAATTTCTAACACTTCAGAGGGGAGCTCGAATGGCTGCATCCTGAGTTTTCTCCTGAGGCTGGAATTATTCTTGTAAGGAGAAGGGCTGTGATCTTGAAAAACCTGATCCCAAAATGGAGAAGGTGCAGTGGTGAGAGGAAGAAGGTTTCAGGACAGGTTTTTTTTCAGTTGTGCTTCAAACCTGTCTTAAACAAGCTGTTTTATTTTATTGTGATGATTATTTTGCATATTTCTAAAATCTCACAGGCTTGGTTGTTTTTAAAGAGTGATGCTAAGAGAGGGATTATGGCTTCAGGCGAGCAGAAAAAAGCAGCAGCAGGTGCCTTGTAGCTAGTTTTTCTTTTTCTCGGGAAAGGTTGGGCTACATGTGCTCAACTTCTGTTTCAAACCTGACAGACGGAAATCAAAAGATTTTTTCATCTTGTTAAAATGCAGTCAGCCAATGGTTTCCCTTTCCAAAATATTACTAGATATTATTACTGAATGTTCAGACTTTACATTCCTGACAAACAGGAAATATATGCCATACTAATAGGATGTCAATCAGAAAGATAGCATCAATTTTGTGGTTTCTAAATCATCCCCACCACCTGCTGAGCCTTTGATCATCCCGAACAATTAATTTAAGAGATACATGATTAAGAAATAAATACTTCCCAGTGAACCTGCAAGCTACAGTACATATAGCAAGCTCTGATCGTGCTCTCAGTGAAAACAAATGACTTGTATATAGAGAGGAATAGAAGAAAGGTGCAAATAGAGTCTGCTGATCAACAGAGGCATCCTAATAACCGTGCATTAAAATATATCACTTTTTTAACTAATGTGGTGGGTCAAAATACTTTAGGGATATACTTTTTTTTTTTTCAGGAGCAGGTAGTGGAATTGAATTTTTCAGCTATATTAATTAAAGTGTGTCTGTGCTGTGTGGAACATTTTGGAAATGTTGACTTTAAAATTCTGAATTGAAATGAAATTCTAGAGTTTGTCATTCCCATAGGAAATCACAACTCTTCTCTCAGAAAACTGAAAATGTTACTTCAGCATAGTCCAAACTCCTTGTTGTTGTCCCTTTACATCCGTGTAAACATAATTTATGTAATATTTAGTCAAACTTTCCGTCCAACTAGTTGGACTGGGTTCATGCCTGTGTCTGAAGACTATTTCTCAATAGCAATCATGGGAGGAAACATAGTTTCGACCAAGGCTAAAAAACAAAAAGAAAAGAAGTGAAATAAAACCCCCAGATCAGAAAAAACCAAACCATGAAACAAACCCTCAAACCTTCATTAAACCTTCTTGTAATAAGTTCCTAAAACTTGCATACAAATGGGGGGTCTGTTCTCTGGGGCAGGAAGATGGCAAGGTCTCCAGTGGAGACCAAGGACTAAGCCTCCGTTGCAGCAGGGGATGAAGGAAGAGAGCTGCTGAAAGCTCGCAGGAGGAAAGTTGTTTGGGACTCATCAGGGCTGCAGGTACCGAGTGCACACTGTGCAGCATCAGCTGCCACCAGCTCCTGGGCAGGGCACAGACTGCACACACACTGCCTCCTCCTCCCTGCTCTCCTCTGCAAGCTGCAATGCTTGGTCAGAATGTCATGTGTCACTTTCTGGCATTTTCCAATTAGGGGCTGCAGAGGCAGAGCTGAACTTTCCCTGAAATGAATCCACAAAGCAGCAGGAAGAAGTTCTGACTATTGCTTTGGGTAACAACTCAAAAGCTTCGCTGTTTGCCGAAGCCCATCCAGACCTCTGGACTGTGAGTGAATAGAGACTTTCAGTCCTTTAGAAAGATCTCTGTTATTTTCTTTTTTTCTGTCTGGTTTGAAAATGCTGTAAGTGAAGAGTGTACTAGGAAGTTCTGAAAGCATTAATCTGCACCAGCCCATACTGGAAGGGCAAGAAGAAGAGATACAACCAGTATTTCAAAATAAAAGAGGTCTGAACAGTTCTTATTTTATGAGTCTTCATCTTCAAAGAGCAGCTCTCAAAGCATCCTACTACAGAATACACATAAGGTTGCAGCACTCATACCCAGACTCTATCTCTTATTCAAATCAATTAAACAGGAGATTCCTACTCAAGTGTACTTGAAGATCTGAAACTTTCTTATCTTTGCACAGCATCTTAACAGGGATTCTATATCAGCACTGAACTCAGTCCTTAAGCCTAATGTTGGGAGCTAATTAGGAGACTTTCAGCTGAAACTACTGAAATGAATGGGTGCTTTAATGTTCAAAATTGGGTTTGCAGAACTGGGTTCTGAAAAGGAAGGAACATATAGCTCACCGGATGTCTGTTTCTGTAATGCCAGATGACAGGAAATATTTCTTGCAGGCTCTTTACAATTCATACTTAATCATAATAGCAACCTTTTTCCTGGTTTTTATACACGCTGGACCAGTCTGCTTGTTAAAATATATGTAAGCTTTGCAGAGGATCAGAAGTTGGTGGTGTGAGGCCATTTACAACCCGTATTAGAAGACAGCAGACTGGGGCTATAAACACAGTATTTCACATGCTGCTCCTTCAGTACCTGCTCACAAATGAACGCTATAGTGCAGCTGGAATGCTGTAAATATAGAAAGGCAAAAGAACATTTTGGTATGATGTGGACCTCGAAGCAGAATCACTGATGGATTTGGGGTCATCATGAACCAACTCTCTAGAAGCAGCATGATTTCCTTTTTCTTCCCATGTGCTCTGTGGTTTGTCCTTCCTCACAGTGTTGGGTATTAAAAGTGGATTAAGACTTTTTTCTAAAAAAATATGAGGGAAAATTTGCTGCTTTTGAGCAACATCTGTAGCTTTCCCCCCACACACACATCTCTTTCAAAGAGTTTTAAAACAGTTTTAGTAAGGATTTAAACAGTACACACCCGGGTTCCTAAAGACAGTTGCAGGAATTAGGGTTTAGAAGCAAACAAAATTGTTATTTTCTCTGTATATGCAATCTTATCAGATCTCATTGCTTTTGGGAGTCTTTTTTTTCTTCAACTCTGATGTCCATTTCACTCACTATCTAAAGAACAATTTATCTCATGTTACAAATATCCCTACGTAAACTTTTCTGCTTGCTGCTTGCATAGACACAGTATTCCATTTAGTGGGAGAGCTACACATATTTAGAGAGATCAAAATCTGTTGTCACAGAGGTTTGTAAAAACTGTTGAAAGACTCAAAAGTTCTCTTAGTATGGTCCATTGTCAGGAAAGGTAGATTCCTATGCATAATGCAAAAGACTTGGTACATAACATTTACTGCCATACATCTAAGCTGCAATATGCTTTCATCAAGGCTCAAACTTTCTGCTAAAACACTCTTAACATAAATTATAAGTGATTAATTAAGTACATGGCAAATAAAATATTGCTGAAAATGTAAAGGTGGCTTTTAAATAACACTTTTTTCCTCGATGTAAAGTTTAGCTAGACAGTTTAAACCACCGCTTATTTTTTCATGCTTTTATTTGATAACTAGAACCCAGTAGAGCAGCGTATGGGCATGCAGGAACTGAAATAGTTTGTCATCATTATCTGGTAGACCTGTGCAAGCCTGGAGCCCTCAAGAAAAGCCACAAGACTGTACAAACTGGCAACTGTGGGTTTGTCTGTTCTCTATTGATTCTATTTCTGGAGAAAAAATAAAAGAACCAATGTGTGAATCGTGACTACTGAACTGAGCAAGTACCCACCAGCAGATAAAGCTGTTGCTCTGAGACCTTTATAGCCTAGTTTTGGTTACTACCTCAAAACCTTTGTCTGAACCTTTTGTTTCTGAACCATTTGCTTTAATCTTTTTGCTCTGAGGCTAGAGAGTGGAAACCAGCCAACTAAGATACCTAAAAAAATTTTGGGAATTGTAAATACATTGTTTAGAATTGCTAACAAAAATTGCCATTCTGTAATTTCATTTAAATCTAAAGAGAAGTTTTTGTCTCTGGATGGTACAGAGCATTCCCATTTCTCTGAGCAGAGCTGTGTTGAACAAATGGCAGTGGAGAGTGCTTTGCAGTTGCAGACACACTAACAAAGGGGGCAGAATTGTGAGACTGATTTTTACAGGACCTTTGATTCATTTTAAGGTAATTTATGCACAATTTATTCCAATTACAGTTTTTTAATTCTGCAGTGCTGCACTCAGATTTGAAAATGTTTATTAACAAGTGGTTATTTTCACTCAAAAATGAAATACAGTTCATGTTGTCTGCTCTGCCGATATGTCACAGTGGATTCAGAATTACAGAACCACAGAATGTTTGGGATTGGAAGGGAACTCTGGAGACTGTTCAGTCCAACCCCCCTGCTCAAGCAGGTTCACCCAGAGCAGGTTGTGCAGGATCTGTCCAAATGAGCTTTGAATCTCCGTAAAAGGAGACTCCACAACCTCTCTGACAGCCTGTTCCAGTGCTCAGTCACACTCAAAGTGAAGTTTTTCATCATATTCAGATGGAACACCAATTTTCAGTTAAACAAAGTCCTTCCAATAAAAAAATCAAAGAATTATTTCCAACAAGAATTTCATAACAATACATCTCTTACTCCAACATTTCTGACTTTGGCAGAAGACTTTTTTGTATGTGCCACAACTCCCTTCCTGTTTATTCAAAAACCTTTCTTAAATCCATTGTCTTCCACCTCCTGCCTTCATTTTTCTTAGTTCATCCTTCTTACCGTCTTGGAAATCTCCAAATTGGTCTTTTGGCACATGAGTCTTCAGCATTCTTTTCTTCTTATTTCTTCCCTTTATGTAGTTTTAACCTATGTTCTTTCCAATGAAAATGGTTTTGCTCTGATTTGTTCAGAAACTTGGACCACTCATTCCATGCTTAGTGTCCCTTTCCTGTCTTCACCTACTTGTGCAGACTAACTTCCTGCCAGGATTCCTATAAAATCTAGCATTTGACCTCTGCAGAACCGCTCATGAAGTTTTCTGACAGTGCCACCAGGTTAAGCTCTGCTTTCCTTCAAACCACCAGCAGCTTTCAGCATTGTTTGATCTCCTTTAGGCTGCTTCTTCTCACTCAGTCAAAAAACCCTACCGGTAGAGCTTCTTCTCCATCTCACTGCCTGTCAGTATCACCATTGTGCCAGCACTCACCTCCTTTCACAGTGTTGTCACTCAGTGAAATCTGCGCTGTGAGAGAGGAAATCAGCTCCACCACGTCCACTGGATTCTCCTAATAAGCCCTATTCTTTTTTTCTATTTAAAACACATTCAAGCTAATTGCTGTACATTTCAGTCTTATTCAGCGCAGGTATGAAGTACTTTAAAAATGCATCACTATGACGAAAACTCAGATCAGTAAGCGATTCTTATTTATGCAAAGCTGATAGTGGAAGTGATTGATGCTTTATTTAAAACAGATATAAAATATCCTTATAAATCTACAAGATTTTTTTAATATCATTACAATTCCTCAAATTCTATATCTTTTACCTCTAATTCTCCTCTGACGGTGGTTCTGTTTTTAAGCAGATAATAAATCAAAGGGCAAAATCCACCTGTGCACAAGCATAGAAAAAGGAAAAATAATATAGAAAGACAAAGACTGTACTGCTGATTTGCATACGCTTCAAACACCCCTGATTCTCTGCTACTCAGTTAAAAGAAAAAATATTTTTACCTCTAAAACTTCTCTCTCACATGTACTGTCCTTAAGGCTGTCACTCAGCAGAAGGAAACACATATGTCTCAAGAGTACTTTTGTGCTTTTCACAATTTTATCAAGGGAAAATATGTTGCACGTTCTCCTGAATTTCCCAGATTTTCAAATGTAGTTTATTCTAGTTTCTTACAAACTTTCAAAGTTCCCTGTTTTTCCAGCTATGATATAATCACTTTCATAAATGAAGGGACAGAGGGAAGGAAAAAAAAGGAGAAATTGTTGATTGATAGAATAACAGGATTAAAGATGGATGGGAGAAATGTGTGACTTTTGAGGGTATATATCGGTGTGTGTTTCTGTACTCTAGAAATGTATAAAGATAGCAGAGCCACCTACAATTCCCCTGCTTTGCAATTTCTTTAGCAATGACAAAAGGAGAAGAGCATTTCTGCAGATTTACATAAATTCCTATGTTCTTCTAGCTAGCTGATCATGTCTATTATCAGAGAAGCTAGAATGATTTCAAAATCAAATTAAAAAGCTGACAATCTTTAATCTGCTTCCCAGACCATCTCCAAAAATGGGTGCTTTTGAAAAAAATACACATTCTACCACAAAGCCTAAGTTTGCACATGCAGATATGCAATCGAATATTGAATTGCCACAGAACCCACTTGATGTTTCTCTAATTCTATTTAACATCACAGTTGCTGCTGGGAAGTCATGTATTTAAAGTTTATCAAAAACAAATATTATTATTTTGCTAGTTTTTCTAGCAGAAACTAACAAGAACTACTGAGAGAAACAGCCGTATTACATGCAGCAGCCGAGCAGTGCAGTCCAAGGTAGTATAGTAAAAACTGATGCTGAAACTGTAAGCAGAAGTGCTTATGATAGACTCAAAGTGTTAATACTGATAAGACAGGGAATGTGGGAAGAGCTGGGTCTCAGTCAAGGCAGACATGTGCTCCCTGGAAAGAAGAAAACCAAGATATTGCTTCCACAAAGGAGGGTGCCACGGGGTCTCTTCCTCTCTTTCCCGCAGAAAACTAGATAATTCCGATTATCATTTAGGCTTGTCAGGAAATGAGTTGGAGGATGTTTGCTGGTCTTTCCCCTCTTCCATAATAAGAGTCATCGTGGAGGTAAGAATAAACTCTGTGTTTTCCAGAGTGATTGTGTCTAGAACAATGTAACTCTGCAGCTCATAACTTCAAAACACTTTAAATTAATTTCTAGATATGAAATGAATACGTGAAAATGGAGAAGGAAAGACAGAAAAAGAGGCTAAATGGCTGTATTTCTAGTAGATTAACAGAACTAAGAACAAGATTTATTTCTGTGGCTAATCAATAAATAAGCAAATAGGAGGTGAGTTTAAAAAAAAATCTGGGATGAGTTATCTGAAATCCAGTCTCATCTTCCAAAGGGCATTTTATACATGCAGTGTACTACACAAGCATTTACCTTGAAGATACTGAGCCCAGTTTAGCCATCGTTGATTTAGTTTTTGACAGGACTTGCAGGAGCAGTTCAATCCTGTGAGCAGGACTTGATCATCTGATCTATGTAATTGCCAGAACTGTGCATGTGAATGAGTCATCCACATGTGCATTTTCAGTGGGACTGAAATTCTGCAACCTTAACTTTTATACACCACAATTATGCAGAAAGATGTCACTATATTTGTAAATCCATTAGATCCTATTTGGCTGTACTTTTTAGATTGCAGGCATTTGGCTAGGAAGTTGTGCTAGTCGGGGAAGAATCACATCACCTATGCATGCTAGCCAAGGAGCTGATCCAAGTGCTTTCCTTGTAGACTGGTTATGTCTGTCGTATAAATCAGGGAGAGGGCCCAGCATCCCAGCATGGCACATTGGGAAATCGTTTCTTAGACTATAATCACATTCTAGGATAAAGAGAAAAGCTTAAAACAATAAGCTGGAAGCTTATAAGATGGAAGGTGTTTTCAATCTGCCTTAGAAAAAAAGGGAATCTGGATCACACTTCGGGTCCTGTGCTACAGCAGAGCTGTACAGCAAGCCTCAGGCTTCTCTCCTGCTTCAGCTATCTGGCTGATGTGATTTGTAAACTTAGGCACAATCAGTAAGATGATGACTGCTGAGTCTTATTTTAGATGGACAGTTTTCATGTTCAACATGTTTTTAAATGAAAACAATTTTTAATCCATCCTTTAAAAATAGTGCTGCAGAGTATTGGCATCTGTTGTGTATTATGAGAATATATTTGTCAAGCACGCAAAATAACAAATGCTTTCAAATATTGGAATGTCTACAGATGACTACAAAAAATCTTAGACCTTTGCAATTATGTATTAGAGAATTTGGTAGCAGGGGGTTTGCATCACCATATTGTAATGGGGTTAAATAATTTCCACCACTACAGTACAGTCAAATTTCCAGCAGTACAATATCTTATCAAAGCTCTTCAAGAGGAAAGAAAGTACGTTATTTCAGTGCATCAAAAGAGGATCTGAACTGCATTGAAACCTTGAATTGCTTCACTGTCCTATCTAGGTACCTGGAATAACCGGGTGCTGAACTTTGGGCTCTGGCCACTACTCTGTAAAGCATTAAAAAGCTTAGATCATTTTAATAACAGTATCTAAGAGTCTGATCACCATAATGCTGCATCAAAGTGGTTGGATTACCTCAGCACAGTATCAAAGAGCTTATCAAAAGCTTGGGCTTGAGCATACCAGCCGCAGAACAGCTGCTATATTTTAAACAACCTCTGACTACAATTTTGTTTCCAACTTTCTTTTCCTTCAATATTTGTGAGAATTTTGTTGTGATATAACATAAAAATCCCAAACCCATAGTAAGGTGAATATGACACCAATAGCATGCTCTAGCATCACAGGAATTTAAAAAATGCTTTTCAGATGTGACACATTTCAAAAAGCGTAAAGTTCGGATAAGAAACAGAAAGACTATGTGATCCTCTTTTTATTCTCCGTCACTCCTGCACCTTCACATCTCTGCCTTTCTATTGCCAGACTTTTATGTCTGCAAAGACTCAAAGTAGCAGGAACAAGAGAGGACAATAGAAATATTTATGTCAGAGCTGTAATACTTGGAGGAATTCAGAGCCTAATAAGAGCACCATTTTTTTGTGAAGGCTGACAAATAACAAGGACAGCAGCACAAGAGGGACGGTCTGTTAGCAAAGTCCAGACATGAGGATATTCAACTAGCAGCAGAGAGGGAAAACAACAGCTGGCATAAGCCATCAAGATATGTCTTGATCTTTGCCAGAGACAGGTGGTCAAAGCAGCTCCACACCCTTCTCTCCATACGATGTTTTGGAGGTGGACATACAAGTATCCAGGCCTGGAATGCAGCCTTAATATGTAGTTTTGCAGACCTTTCCATCTTATTTTTGGAAATGTCAATTCCCACGCTGCTGGAGCCTCTCTGGCTTCCAGTGAGATGCTGAGATGTTAGGGATGGGATGGTCTCCACCTCCTGTGGGAGGGTGTCTTCTAGCAGCTGGCCAAAGAGCAATGTGGATATCTTGCAGTCTGTTCACTTTATCAGCCTCAGAGGAGTGCAGGAACTGCAGCTCCTGCCAGCAGGTAGAGAGCATAGGATTGTGTTGGGAGACAAACGCAGTGTGGGTGGATAGGGTGAGTGGGAGCCTTAGGATTCCTCCCCCTGACAAGTTAATTTGTGTCTGTCACTGTCCAGCCTTCCTGCGGGTCACATTAACCTTCCCCAGTTAATGTGCATACACATCTGCATATGTCGTAAGAAGAATCACCATCCTCACCTGACAAGTCGTGTGAGGCACACATCCAACTTCTGCTTACCAGCTCTGTGTGCATGGACTCTGCACTTCCACTCTTTTACCATCAGCTTTTAAAGCTGAAGAATCACCAGGGGCAATGGGGGAAATGCAGGCTTATATTTTCAATACTCCAGCCCCAAAAGCCCCTATAAATGCATGTGTCAAAGGCATGGGGATTCACTTCCTCAGTGAAGAGGGATCAACTCTTCTCCAAAGGACATAAAAAGACAGGCTGTTCTGGACATAACTGCCCAGAATTGGTTCCATGCAGGTGTGCATGGTGTATCAATTAACAGGAATCACTGCCATTAGCAAATGAGGAACAACAGATTTTGGAAACTATAATTGTAGTTATTGGGCAACATTGTCTGGCCCATAGCTCAAAACTTGACATTTACTGACTTTAGTAAGGTTGTATAACCCACCAAGATGAGAAAAAACCCTTCTGTAGAACTGCATGCGGTGCTTCATACGTGAGCAGCAAATGGCAGCCTGGTGCCTAAAGGATTTCAGCAGTGTTTTCCATCTTAATGCAGAGCAAAATGCTGGGGTGAAAATCCTGGCTATGCTCCAGTGAGTAGACATTTTAATACTTGCAAGAGTGGGACTGGGCTTTGTTCAAAAATTGTTTAATAAAGGTCAATGAAAAAGGATATGAGCACAGAAAATATTACAGTTGAGGGGTCAGAAAAACAGTCTGCTTTCTCCACTTAGCTTTGGTAGCTTTGTCTTCCCTGGTGTTTGACAAAGAAATAAGCATAACAAGGTAAGAGAATAAAATGTTCAAATCCATAAAGTTTAATTCATATGTTTTAAGAGTCAGGTTTTGGATAAAAGCCTCAGCTGCTTTAGCACAGATCTAGTAAATGGGAATTTGCTCTTTTCTCAATGCTTCCAACCAAATAACTTTTTTACTAAAACGTATGTCTACTTGTGGTTGTGCTAAAGCATTTCATTTTTTAAGATGAAAATCTGGTGCTTGAAACAGATTGGGCTAATACTTGTCTAAGTATTCAGAGATACATAGATGGGTAGATTACATAGAGAATTATTTTTAGACAGACACAGAAACCCTTTCAGAGGTGTCAAGAACTCATTACTGACTTTCCATTTTCATAGATGAAGAAAGAGGCACAACAGTTGCATGTAGTTAAGATGAACTGTAAAGTCACAAATATAATTCAGGTATGCTAAATAATAGTGTCTAGATCACTTGCCAGACCACATAAACTATTAGCAGAAATAACCAGTCTATTTCTATATGTTGTCGTAATGATGGATTATCAGTCATTACACTGTATTTGATTATAAAAAAATAGTAGAATGACCATATAGAAATCAGGTTCTGGTGTCAGAAACACAGCATCTTTTCAGGCCTTGTGGGACTGACATTTAAAAAGTCTATCAATCAGTTTTGGTACTTGTGAAAGGACCTCCTCCATGCCTCACACTGAATGTATCTGTGCAGGTGAGCCCGTGAAGGTAAACACGATTACCTTTGGTCAACAAAACTACGAGGGTCAGGTGCTTGGAGGAAGAGATTACTTGGTAGCTCAGTTGCCTATGGAGGACATCTAACTGACTGCTTGCTTGAGACGGCTGGACTCGACCCAGCTCCTCCCAAAGACGTCCAGCTGGGTGAGTGCCGCGTTCTGCCAGAGGTGGTTGGTCACACTAGTGACTGAACTTCCACAACAATCTGCGCCCTGTGTAGAAGAGTGTGTAACTCTTTCTGTGGACATACCACCTGTCAAGTCATGTGCACATCAGGAAGTGACTATTTTTTCTGAGATTTCCAAATGACATTCAGTGCTCAACCATATATGGAAGGCATGAATCTTCAAATATGGAAAACATAACTCAAGAGGAGACAAAACCATGTACTGTTTAGACAAAACCAAATCTTACTCACTTTGTGACACAATTATCATCTCGTTAGTACTAGTTCTGTGAAGTAAAATATGCATGTGGGGAAAAAATGGTAGTATCTAACGGCAAATATTCTGTATGAGTTCCTATGGACATACAAAATGCTCATAGTATAAAACACAACATATTCATTCATCTCCAGTCGTGACTTGTCACAAGGAAAGTGGGGAAAATGATTCTCTTCTCTCTCCTCCTCCCCCTCTCTCAAAGAGCCACCACCTGCATATCTACTGAAACCAAAAACTCTTCTGCTCCCATGGAATTTTGTGCTTCTGCTCCTCGCAGCAGAAAAAATATTTAGCAAGAAATAAGCCAAGACCTTCAAACTGATTTTACATCAGTTTGCAGACCTCAGGATGCAAAATATTAATTTATGGTTAATTCCACTAAGCGTTTTCCAATACCACAACACTGTTCCAGTAGCCAAGACTAGCTTCATTTTATTGGGAATGTCCATAGGAAACATCTGAAAAGATTAATTTCTCAAGACAGTTGGAGCCTACTGGAGATAGAGTACTTGTTTCATATTGTTTCTTAGCTTTCCGTCACTGCTGACACCAATAGGAATGAGGACTGTAACAAAGTGGTTTTACCCGGGGACATGGTTTAGTTTGCTAACTTTTTTAGGGCCTGTTGAGATGGATGTAATATAAGAGTGGTGGGGCAAGAGTTCTTCAGTAGATAGAGTCTTGTACTATTCAGTCTCCTGGAATATATATAAAAATTAATAAGACCCATTTCTGTTGTTTCAGCTTTAGTAGCCTTTTCTTGCTTTAGGTTGAATTCTGTTTTCTTTTAAACTGGGAAAATTTGAAGTGACTGCATCAAAGCAAAATGAAGAACAGATGTGTAAAATGCAGGTGACTTTAGAAGCAGGCCAAGTCTGTTAAGAGGAACCAAGGTAACAAAGAGTAGTTCAAGCAATTAAAACAGCAAAGTAGCAATTACTGCTCCTGACCACTTCACAGGGAGGTAAACCAAGTATTTCACAATGTTTTGCACAACTGAGGTGTTATAATACAGCTTTCAGAGAAAGATATTTTAAAATCCTTTCAAAATCTTACAAAGCCAATACTTCTAAAACTTCCCCCTTCACCTTGCCCTAAAGCATTTGGTGGATTCTACTCTCAGATGGAGTGTTGATCTTTCTTCTACTGTAGCAGCTAATCTGGGAGTGGTACCTTATAAATAACTTACAGTACTAACTACAAGATGACCAAGTTGCCTTGTAGGTCTTTTGAGTCGCTATTTATGCTGCAGTAACATTTGGAAAACTTTGCCATCCAAGTTAAGACGTGAATGTTCTCACACAAAGTCATTCCTTTTTTAATGGATACCAAGATCACAGGTACGTATTGTCAGCTGGTCTGGCAAAGAAGTATTACCTGATTTACTTGTGAGACGTGTCCTTCTTTGGACTTAGGGACCAAAGATCTTAAAGCCAGAGCTTTACAGAGGAAATGTGAAACTGGGGAAAAGTCAGGTCAAATAACAGGTAGAGAGCCAGATGTCACCAAGATTACCGTGTTGCTTAAAATGCGCTAACAGTTCATGCTTTGCACCAAGGACTCAGCCAAAATCCATTATTTAGCCACCTATGTATGGAAAGCAGTTCAGATAAAATTAATTCACACTGTGTTCTTCTGCTACTGAGCAGTAGCAGTGTTTGGGAGGTACCATTGTGGAGGATTCACAGCAGAACAAGAGTTTTATCTGCAGCTTTTGATGCTGTACAGAGTTCAAGAATACAGTGTATCCAGTGACTCCCTCAAAAGACAGAAAAGCACTAGATTACTTTAGTAATTGGAAAATATTATTTGTTGAAAAATATAAGAGAACTAAGGATAGTTACCATGTTTGATTGTCTCTCATTGTTTCTAATAGAAACGTAATGCATAAATGATCATTATAAAAAGGGGATTTAAGTGCAACCCTTCCATAATTCATGACTCTAAAAAGAAAAGGAAGTAATTTTTCAAGACGATAAAAAATATATACTATAGCATTTATACAGCAGTAGAAGATCTTTAGATATAAGAGGGAAGGAGAGGCAGGATTAGCCAACAATAATATTTTGATTGATGAAACAGTAACTGGGAAAATGAATTTTCTTCCCCTCCCACTCCCCACATTGAGTTTACAGCCTATGTCATTTTTTCCACGCATTTACTTTCCTTTGAATACAGTTGTTACCTGACTCAGTTTAGAAATGAGTTGGTGAAGGGCTGAAAAGCTTGTTAGACTGAAATATCTCACATCTAATCTTTTAAATATTACTTAAATATTATTTTTATATGTAACGTAGATTTAATTCTAATTTAATGAATACTCTCTTTTAAAAATGCATAGAACTTTCTGTATAGTGTTGTACATTCAAGAATTAAAGCTAGGCTACACTCAGAGTATCACGATTTTTTTAATATTCCTTCTTTTTGACTGTTAACTGATGCATCAGTGTATAAATAACTTTTTCTTTTCCCCAGTGGTTATCTAGAGGAGCTCACAGTTCCCCTCAAATTGCTATTCCTACAATTTGATCAATCTTGCTTTAGGAGACAAAGCTTAGTGCATAAACAAAATCCAAGGAATATTGCTAGGATGCATCTTTTACACTCAGTTACCTGGGTAAAACAATGGCAAAGTGAAGCAAAAATTCTACAGAATGAGAACAGTCATGCTTTGAACTTAATTTCTGTGACCCTGAATAAAATTCTCCGATATGAACTGCATTGTAGGAATGTATTTTAACAATCCAGTATTAAAATAGTTGTGATATTATAATTTTATAGAGTTTCATCTCCTACTGACTCATTGTTTAACAATACCTGTACAATACCTAGATTTGTGTTAATACTTTGCCTGCATGTGTATATGCACTAAAGTCCTTGAACTTAAACTAATGAAAAAGAGTAAGTATAGGATATAAATAATTTATGATAAATGTCACACCTTTTCCATTGATGCTACTTTTTGTTGCATTTCTTGCAGGTAGGTGAGGAACAGCTTTTGGATAGACTCCTGTAGAGCCCTACTGTAACAACCGGCATCCTCCCCAAAACCTCAGACTGTAGACACAAGAAACAAGTTTGGGCAGAATATGATGGTTATTAACCCACAGAAACTGGATGACTTCAAAGCCACTCACCACTCTCCAGGCAGATGTGCAAGGGGAACAAAACAGCCATTGGAAAAGTCTTGCAAATAATCCCAGAATAGGACAAGACTGGCATGTGCTCTGGCAGAGAAACCCACCTCTGCTGGGGGATCCTGACACTTCCTGCTGTTTCTCCCTGGCCCACTGAGTCACCTTTCAATGGCCAGTGAAAGTGCTCCAGCACAGCATGAGGAGCACATTGTTCCCTCCTACCACAAGTTGATTGTAATTTGACAGTTTGGCTACCCTAAGGAGAGATATGTGTTGGAAACCTCGGAGGCTGAGAAAGTAATCAAATCCAGGTCTCCCATGCGCTGAGTGAGGGCTCTGATCACAGAGCTATTGTGTAATGGTGAACCAGCCACCTCCTCTTCTATTTGTATTTCTCAAGCAATTAACCACTCTTCTGTTGTGGTTTTTTGCTTGGGGTTTTTTTTGGTTGTTGTTGGGTTCCTTTTTTGTTTTGTTGTTTTTTTGGGTTTTGAGGTTTTTTTAGGAAAAGACATCATTATATATCTTCTGGGAAAGTTTTTGGACAGTAACAAAAGGAACAATTAACAGTTAGCTCTGATAAAGGCTCCTAAGTCCCAAGAGAGAATGCTTTGAGGATACCCCTCTATTCTTTCCTTTCTTGCCTACCTTAATCTCTCCTCCCATTTTTCAGCCTTTTCTACCTGTCTGACGTACCAAACAAGGAGCTGCTGCCTCGCTCTGACAGGAGGATTGTGGTGCAGGTGCTTAAGAATTAGGCAAAATACTTAAACCAAACTGTTTGTTTATCTCTGCCGGGTATACAGCTTCTTTGAATGGTGATTTTGATTCCCTAGCAGCACTGGGGGGACAGAGCATGTTTGCTCATCCTATACCATACATATACAACTGGACTTGCAGTGAATGAGCGGCACCATGTCAGATTTGAAGAAACTTTGGGACCAGTATGTCACAAAGGCATCTGAATTATTATACGGCTTGAGCTTCAGGTGACAGATTCTTGCTTGGGGCAGCTAAGGATGAGCCAGATATTTGTGTACAGATGGGAATGCTGTTGGCTGTGAGGGTCCTAGCCTGTTCCTTTGCCAAAAGATTTCTGGGTTTTCTGTTTAAGTAATATCTCTATATTTGAAAATGACATTGGGTGTTTTTTAGAAAGTTTTGTTCTCTAACATCTTGTTTACTGCAAAAGTTCACAATATTCCACCTGAAAACAAAATAGAAACTACTGACATCTGCTTGCTTTGCTTTCAAGCATGTAAACTCTCGGGTTAAACACTGAGCCACATCTTCTGAACAAAACCAAAGGAACTCTTCAGCAAGTTTCTATCTATTTTCTTTTGGCATTGATAGCTGAGCTGGGAGTGCCTGAAAAACTTCAAACTATGTGCCATGGGTCAATTCAAGAGGTTATACTTGTCTACACTGTTTATAAATAAACATGGCTCAACAAGAATTGCAATTTCTTAGTATTTTTAGGGGCTTTAACTGTTATTCCCTTTACTGAAGAACATAGAAATATTTTCCAATTCCTTATTTTATTATGTCTTTGAAAGGAAGATTTTATTTTCCAGGTTGTAGTTTTGGGAGAATTTTCATGGCTGATCTAGAATGAAAGAGTTGCATTTTTAATGAAAGTAACCATACATTTGAACCAAAAAAAGTCCAAGCAGGTTTTTTCTGAATATGTCATATTACATGTATATTATACATTTCCAAATGAAAGCTTAAGGCACTTAGAAACTGAGGAAGATCAATCAGACACTAAGCCAAAATTGAGAAAGACCTATCAGACTCCTAAGTCTGCTGTTCTGTCTAAATGCATTCTTAATGAAATCAATAGATTTAGAGAAAATCTTCCTAATTATCTGAATCTGGACATGATTTTTTAGTCTGTATTTTGAAGAGAGACTTAATGATTTAACTAGTATTTTTAATACTTTGGGGCAGTATATTTAATGCTTTTAATACTTGGTCTTCCATGTAGAGGCCAACACTCCTTTCTCCCACAAGGACTGTAAGTATTTCAAGAAAATTCATTTAGAAAATCTTCATCAAACCTGAATGAAATTTTGAGGCCTGCCTGGTCTTAGGAAAAAACCATTGCACTGGCAACTGGCAGGCCTGAATTCTGCTCCCAGCCTTTCTACAAATCTTCTGAGCTGCTTGGACAAGTTATCTATCACTTTCTTTGCAAGGTTTTTGCTTGTCAGTGTTTATCCAGACATTCCAGAATATTTTATATTCTGTGAGTCCTAAAAAATGGCTTTACTTTTTACTTGACCTTCCATGTGCTGCTTTTATACAATTGATATTAGTAACTATTGATAATGGTTAATTTGGCTTTTGAACAATAGCGTATTTGCAACAAATCTGCTAACTGGAATTTACACATTTTCCCACTCCTATAGGCTTGGGAACAGGAGAGACAGATTTTTCCAGTCTTAACAGTATTTTGTGTGAAAAGAGCTATGTCCATGTGTCTTGGTTTAGACATAAATTTAGGAGAAAACACTCTGGAGTGAGTGTTTCCTTGAAAGAAAAAACGGCTTCAGAAATCCTTTCTCTGCCAATGAAAAAAATGAATACCAGTGGGTGAAAGTGAAAAAAACCCCGTGATTGTTGACAAACAAAGTGCCCACGCATGGCACGGGAAAAAAATGAATAGATGCTAGATATTGAACTTTCCGAACCTTGCCCCCTTCCCCACCCCCACCCCCAGCAGAACCAAAAAAATGGCCCCGGCTTTTGTCTTAGGGAAGGCAAAAAAAGAGTTCACGCAGCAGCTCAGGCCAAACAGATGGGAATCTGGTGAACCTCTGATGTTGGTTTTCCCCTAACAGCAGATGAAGCTGATGGATTTTGGTGTCCTCTCTCCTGTTGGTTCAGCTTTTCTTGAGGTCTCAGGCTGGCCGGAGGGGCTACCAGGGCTACCACAGGTCTTGGCGATTGTCTGGTCTCGGACCAAAACCAAGCTGGAGCGTTCAAGAAAGAAAAACAAAAGCTGCTGAAAAACTGATGCTGCAGCTCTCTAGGCCAGGGAAAGAGAAAAAAAAGAAACTTCTTGCTTAAGTTAACAAAAACCCAAGCTGGCTAAGCAACAAAGTACCATCCTGTCTGCTCTGCACCCAGCATGTTTTGGAGTGAGGCTTTAAAAAGCCTGTGCAGGAGCCCCCAGGGCTCCCACCCCTCCCCTGGACCCACCTTAAAATTAGACAAACCATTTCTGGGCATAAAGCAGATGATTAGGGAATAGAGTATCATCATAAAATCACCCCAAGACACCATGCTTGAAAGTCTGGCATTGAGCGTTCATCTCATCTTCCTAAAAATATGTTTATATCTGACGGGTTTTTGGTGCATTACAAGATCTTGGTCATTAATATGAATATGAAGCATATTTCTGAAGATTTGTGGGAGTTGTGATTAGCAGTTATGCCCACTATTTCCATTTTTTGACTGTTGTTTACAAATAAATCTTTATTCACGACTGAAAGATAAAAATTGCCAGGCTACTAATTTCCTAAGTATTTTTGTATCTTCATGTTTTATCCAAAAGGTAGATTGACATCAAAAAGTTGTGAGGAGTAGACGTCTAACTTTCAGAACCCTTTACAGAATTAGAGGTAAGAAATGTTTCACTCACTGTGAAATATGATTTATAAATTGTGTAATATTTCTTGCATGAGTGACAGTCACTAAAAGCTTTGAAGATGGACTTATTCAAGGGAGAATTTATGACATGACAAACCAGAATGAAGCACCAGATGAATGTTGAAAGCATGAGATACAGCAGAAGTATAAACCATGAGATTTTCATAAATAGGAAGGGACTTCTTTTGCAGTAAAACATTATTTTTTTTTTCACCGGATAAACTAAAAACACTTCAGAGTATTTTCCTGGATAAATTTTGTTCCTTTTTTTTATTCCTCTGCAATCTAGGAAATGTTATCGCAGCAGCTGTGGATAAACAACAGGTCAGTACACCAGATAAGAATAATTGTAAGAATAAATTTGGAAGTATCTTGAAATCAGTAATCCTAGCCCTAAGTATACGCAAAAATGCACAACAGAGACAAGAAAATGGCACTTAGAATATTTTGCTGTTGATGTAATTGATTTCACACTTCTACCCGTACTTCTTCAATATGGAGGCATGAACACAAGATGTTTTCCCCTTGGTGGTTTGAAGGTTTCACTCTACAGCAAGATAAATGCTGAAAGAGATAACGTGCAAATAGGGAAGGAAAAGGAAGGAAATTTGAGACTCACAACTATAAAATTCTAACATTACAGTAATTGAATATTGTGATATGCTGTCATGCTAATTATGATGAAAATGAGTAAAGAAGCTCAAAGTCTTCACAAAAGTTTTTTCAAATAACAGCCAGAACCAGTTTTTGGATAGCCACTATGTTTTGTAATCAACTTAGGCTGTGAGATATGAATTTTAAAAATGTTAAATACAACATTTGACTATTTTCCTTTGCACAGCTGACACAGTTTCTCCATGAAGTACATGGAACTAAGCTGGAGCACCTTGCTTCAGCAACAGGTGTACACTGTACCAAATCTTGATACAGTTCTGCTCCCATCCTTTTGAAAATTACCAGTAGTCTGCAGGGAGACAGAGCAAAAAAAGAAATCTTCTTTTCACGTTTTTCTCCTGGCTTCTCTTTGCCTCAACAGTTTATTGTAGATTTTGTTATACTACAAAATATGACTTCAATGCAATCTTTAATGTGAACCTTTTAAAGTTACAAAGCTTAGCATAGGCATGGGAAATCAAACTCAGCAGCTTTCTGCATTGCCCTTTACACAAGATAAATGTAAAATGATGTGATCCGATAACAAGTGAAGAACTGATCCCAGGGGCTGGACTACAGTCATGACTTTCCATTCCATAATGTTTGCAAGAAAAATCTAAAAACCTTGGCAGCAGTGATTTACAGGAATAGGTGGTGCTTCCAGAAGTGAAAGAACTCTTAATAAATCTGTCAACCTTGCATTTACCACAACAGCAGGTTTTCTCACATACATGTTATAGACCAACAGATTACGCTTTTTATTGAACATCCATAAACCCACTGGTGGAATAGGATCATCATATGATAAGAGAGCACTCTGAAATATAACCTTGGAAAAGCCACTGAAGGGATATTTTTGTTTAGGGGACTCTGTTCTTCCACTCACCAAATGTGATTTTGATAAAGGATTCAAGGAGTGCAAAAATGTTAAGTTTAATGACATGGCCATATGTTCACTACCTTCCAAAAATAACAGTACCTGCAGAGAATCCTAATTTCCTCCTAGCTCTGCTTTGCTTTCCTGGTTGTAATAAAAACATACAATTCAAATGGGAAGGTGGTTCTTGGGGTTTTTTTCACTGCTCAATTACCATTTTTTATAATCTTTTTGTGGATTATCACTAAGTCTAGCATGCAAGAGTATCTTTCTGTGGGAGCCAGTGAATATCGCAATCAGGGAATGAGAGTCCCCTAAAGGGACAGACCCTGAGAGATATCCCCAGGTTAGGGTGAGGCCTCCCAGGATACTTTTGTTTCTCCCATGCAAATGTACCCCAGTTCTGTTTCCCTGACCGGCCTGTGGATTCCTGTACCCCTTTTTCCCTCATATGCCAAAGCCCTGCCTATGTCCTGGCCCCCAGCCCTCAAACCATTGGTCCCCGATGTTCTCCCTCGTTCCCATATAAAATCCTAAGCTTCCCATTTTTTGACACTTTTGTCACTGGGTCGTCCGCATGTAAAGTGCTGGAATAAACTTTGCTGCTGGAATTCCACACGGATGTCCTTCCCTTCTCTTTGCTGCTGGTCTGTTGGAGAAGCCAGCCTATGTGGATGCTAAACCCTGGCATGGTACCTGACATCTTTCCACAGGATGTAATCTATTTAAATGCTAAATAATTTTGGCCTGTGGCAAGGGTTGAAAAGATAGTGCAGCCTTCCTCAGGTTCTCACATCTAGCTTGTGCTCATGGAAAAAAAAAATAAACTAGAAGAAAAATAGTCCCAGAAGACTACCTGCCTTATTTTATGACTAAATATTGCACACATAGAAGCCAACTCATCTTAGAACTTTACAGATATATGAGAGCCTTTGAGAACTACACATTTAAACAATTTATGCCAAGAATTAAAACATGAGTTTCACACTAACTACTTCAAATGCCACTTCATTCTGTAAATCATGTTTATATTCTGATTCTGGGCAGTAATGGATAAATGCTCACGATGCAGCTGTATTCAATTTAATTTGAAGATAAACCAAATGAGTATCTGGCCCTATGTTTTTGGCACAGATATACCATCACCTACATTATAAAAATATTCATTGTTATTGAAAGCCTTCATTGGAGTATTAGTACCTTAATTAGCAGAGTTTCAAGCCTGATATGGACAACTTTGCCTTCTTCACTAACATCTTGCAGCAGAGGCAAGCGTGTTAACCCTGGAGCTGCTCATCTGTAAGATGTAGATAGCAGGAGACAAGCCAGTTCCTTCAGCTTGAGCAGATCCATCACAGGGGTCACCACAGTCCCCTTGACTTCACACCTCCCTTGTGCAGTTACACAATGGCACAAGGATGGAGCTGCAGTCCTGTGTCCACCCTCAACAGCCACACTAAAAGTGTCCTTCAATAACCAAATTATACAACGGCGATGAATACACACCACTGCAATAGTTCAGTGGTGCTACTGAGTCAGCTCGAGACGACAAAGTGTAAAGCCCTGTTTTGATTACCAATACCAGACATGAAATTTAGGCTCCTCTGGGTGCCTGTGGTTCCTGTTCTAGCTGCTGAATAAATGGTTCTATCTTCAAAAGGTCTGGTTGACCTGCAGATTTGAAGCCACTTTCCAGCAGCAGTAAACAGTGGACCCCCAGCCAAGATCAAAGATGGTTCCTTTTTCTGCGTGCGAAAAGGCCTTTTGAGGAGGCAGAAACATGAGCAAGTCTCCTGGATAAGTACAACCTGAAAGCATCCAGGCTGCCAATCTCTGGCAGCAAATAATTAGGCTGTGATCCAGCACCCTTCAAGACCCCAGAGAGAGCAATTTCAGAGAGTGCTGCCCTGGCCCCTTGGTATCATTGCCTACAAAGTTTTATTTAAAACAAGAGGCAGAACTCGTCTTGCAGCCCTATTAATTTACTAGACTCTTTTCAACACAGCTATCAGATGACTTCATTTTTTTTTCATTTCCCATAAATGCTGCAAATTCCAGGTCTTCTCCAGCATCTCCCTATCCTCCTATCTTTTGTAAATCCAACCCCTTCTCCGAACTCATATCTTGGGAAAACTGCATGGCTGTGGCAGATATAAATACAGGGTTTCACTAGTATTAATGTGACTAAAGGCTTCTTTCATTTTTTTTTAACCCATATGCAATTTTCCCTAGGGTGCATCAATATAACTCTCCTTTAATGGGATGAATCTTCAATTAGTTATGCTAATTCAGAGTAGAGTACAGGAAAAACAGGAATTAAATGTCTTTTCTTTTTATTGAAAATTTTTCCTAAATACATTGTGTTAAATTTTGCACTTTTAACAACTAGCTGAAAAGTACAGAAAATAACTTCAAAATACTGGGAAATTTTTTAAAAATCTAACAACTTTAGCTGAAAAGCAACCCACAGCAAAAAAAAAAAAAAAAAAAAGACTGTTTTGCCTCTGAATTAATCAGAGGTCATAGACGATGAGAAGAATGTCTATGATATCAACATGAGTTTTCCATTTATCTGAAAAAAAAAAAGAACTCAAAACCTAAATGTCTGTGTGTGCATATGAAAATCTTTTATCTTTTTGTGGCAATTTCCTCTGTCCACTTCATGGCGTCTTTGAATGCTGGAATGAATATCCAATAAAAACATTTAAACTTATGTATATTTTAAACCAAATATTTACCATGACTGGCTTTGGGACGGTGCCCCAGCAAACCTCATGTCTGAATATTTGATGAAACTGACCTCTGAAGAAGTATTTTACAGCCTAACTCCAGGCCAAGGGTGTCAAAGCATAAATAAACATCAATGCACGCACTATGACCACTACCCACTTCTAAAGTCATTAAACCACTGACCTGTTTTAATTTCAAGTGCTGTATTTATTTTTATTTCATGGCATTTTTATTTGTGGAATGCTACAAATATCATAGCTCTGACAGTAATTAAAAAAAAAATTGCTCACGGAATGATTCCCTTTCTTCTTCTCTGTCTCTCATATTTACTGTTAAATAAAAGCCATACTATTGACCTTGGCATATGGTTTAATTTGCACCTTAATTTGGGCAGAGGCGTTTCTAATAACTTTAAAAAACAGACTTTAACACAAGCTGATGATCAAATTTTTTGAGACTTACCTGTGGTGGCTTTCTGAGAACACTGAATTCTTGTATTAGGGAAAGTCACCAAACATATCTCAGGATTGAAAACACATAAAGATGCTGATGATAGAGTAATTTTTCAGGTGTATGAGCAAGAGTTTAATGAAAATGCTAAATGGGTTAAAGTAAAGTTTACTTCAATGTTTTTAAAAATGTGGTATGGCATTTACTAATAAAATGTGGCTTTGTCAGAAAATAGCTAACTCTGTTAATCCTCCGTTGTAAATGGAGGTTGCACAATGACTTTGCAAGATCAAAAAAATACATGATTTAGGACCAAGAATGGAATGATGGTTATGTTCCAATCATCCTGAAATGCAGAGATTCCTCTTTGATCTGCACCATTAGGCATCTGAAGACAGTCAAAAAGTTGGGCTGAAAGTGACTGTCTGTAACTTCTTCCAGTTCTTGTATCAATTTCCATATACCTGGAAGCAGACATTGCCAGGTGTGTCCTTTTCTTCGGGTAAGACTAGACCTTCAGCTCCTCCATGGTAAAGGTTGTGGGAAATTTGATATATTTTTTTCCTTTTCACAAGCCATAAGATCTGCCAAGAAACTTCTAAATTTTTCTAATTTCTAATGAGCTTTTTTCATGAATGTCATACTGGCCACAAAATGCAATCAACTAAGAAGTAACTCTGTTATTATTATTTTTAACCTGATTTTCCCTATTTAATTTAATTTGCTTTCTATTCCTCTGAAAAAAAAGAGAAAATAAAATAAACTAAAAACCTGACTCAACACTTAAAATCTTGCCTCTCTAAATTTTAGTTCCAAACAAGCAAATTTTCATTCTGATTTATTCAAAAAAAGATTCACAACACCCAGAGTAGCTAAACAAAACAAATAAAAAAAACCCCAAACAAACAGAACCCCAAATGCTCTAATGCTGTGAGAGAGAGGAAAATAAAGTTAACACGATGTTAAATATATGTGGCCAGAACTGATGTAATTTGAAAAGGGGATGCCATGCCAGTCAACCTTTCTCTTCTCATGTCTACCAATGACAAGGAGAGCTTTCCAAGGGAGGAATCTCCTGCTCAGTTTTGAGGAAAGTCACTTTAGGGTTTTTCCCACCTAAATGATGCCTGGCACTACTGGAGGACAGATGTAATTTTGTTTTCTTCAGGGCTCGGAAGTTAGAGTCTCCTCTCTTTTCTTCATAAATTTATTTGCAAGCTGAGTAATGGCATGACTACAGTGAACATTTTACAAAAAAAGTATGCAAATATGGCATTTCAGGTGCTTTCAGAGTGTGTGTTATTTTATTCTGGCCAAGATCCCTCACTGAATTGCTGAACATAATAAACTGCTTTATAAAAAAAAAATTCAGTTAAATAACACAGAGTGAGATGAAGCTTATGAAAGCATTTGGAAGAGGATTAGAATGACATGAAAAGGTTTGAGGCAGATCAGTACTGACATTTTCTAGACAGCACTTGTTGTGTAATGAAGAGCTCTTGGAACATGCACAACTCAATAAGCATTTCTAATCAATAAATAAAGTAAATACAGGGATTAGAAATATTTATTGGAGTGGTCCAGTGTCCTCAATTCTACATACCTTTGACATTGTATCTTCATTTTAAGTGTAACTCAGTATATTTAGAGCAATGAGCAGGATGAAAACTTTTTATAGCTACACATTGCACAGTGTATTTCTTCTAAATTTGCTGCTATTTTTCTGACGTTTATTACATCATATGTTTGACATATTCTGCCTATATATGGACAAGAGCATTAAACTGCTCACTTTAGTATTTTGCCAGGTACACAGATTCAATCAAATTTAAACAGAGTTCAAACTAGAAAAATGTCCAGCAGAAGATTTTAGTTTTGTCAAACCAAAGACCATGCACTTTTCCTGCACAACTCTCCAAAGTGTGATGATCTTTCAAGTAATGTAGATATCATGACTATGGGAGCTTCACTGGTTGAGCACAACTCCCTGAAGGCTCTCTGGAAAGTTTCTTGTGAACCTGTATTGCACTAAAAAAGTGTATTATCCAAGGAGCTAGGATGGAAGAGGCAGGAGTTACCCTACACAAAGGAAAAACTTTTTGAAAGAGAAGTTTAGATTAGAAGGTTTATGGTACTTCAGATGTTCTCAATTTCATTCTTACACCAAGAGAAAATTAAGAAAAAGCTAATGATTTCAAAAAATGAATGTGACTCCAAGACTGCACCAGTAAAGCAAATGGTAAAAAAGGAAAAATTGTCTAATGCTTAGTCTCTGTCACAGAACAAAAAATTACACTGAAATACCCAGCCAAGATCAGAACAGAGGTGGAGTTAAGAAAACAAGGGTTGCTGTTTCTACCTGCATTGTGCTGAGATCTTCTCAGACATCTGAAAACATTTCTCACCACTGAGCAGAGTCCCAAAGAGCACACACAGTTTTAGACAGTCATTTCCTCATCTGGAATGATTTTCTGATTTCATTACTCAAGAAAGATTAAAATGCTTATCTTTTTTTTCCTGTCTGTTCAATGAATATTCATTGCGGGAAATTATTTATTTAGACATTTATTCAGAAATGACAGGCTTAATGGCATATATGTTTTAGGGCTGCTCTAATGAACCTGAGATTCTTTAGAAATCACCATAAGCCAGCTGCAAAAGGGTGAGTTAAATTAGGTTAAGGACTGTGAACATCCAGCCTAAATGTCTTACACTGCCCATCTTTTGTAGTTGTGGCCATTGTTATACTATGCAGAATTGCTTAAAGGAATGTGACAAAAATGTAGGAGCGTGAAAAAAACCCCAACCAGTATTCTTAATCACACTGTGTCACACACATGATAATGGGTTGAAGGTCACATAACAATCTGCCTTTTGGCACTTCCTAACTCTACCTTACCAACCTTTACGCACAGCTCCGCACAAGTTTTAATGCCATGTTTATTGGCATTTATTTTTATATNAATCTGCTCTCTGAAGCAATGTGCAACAGCATCAGAGCTCTTGTGGTTCATATAGGTATGAACAGAGACTATCACTATGAGAAAATCAGAGATAGTTTGATACTCAGCTGAGGAATCAGCTCACATGTGATGCACAGTGGTTAGGTGACCCAGTTCATACAGCTGTTGAGCTGCTTCCCATTGACTGATGTACTTCCTGAGAAATAATTTGGAAATATTTTAGAGTGTTTATACAATGTTTCTGGGAGCATATTTCCTAATATCTCTGTAAAATTAATGCGCTTGCCTGAGAGTACAGCTTTATGGTCCTTAAGTTACAAAAAAAAAAAAGAAATACGGATAATAAATGTCAAAACTATTTGCAAGTGGCCTAAATCAGCGTTTCTTCACATATACTGGTGGTACTTCAAACTCCTTTGTTTCCTAGTAAGCTGCAGGCACAGACAGTTAAAGACAGATCCTCTTCAAGAAACATGTTATGGACATGGCAGCTTTCCACAGGGGTTGACTGCACACAAGCTGCATGATAACCTATTTGTATATTCCAAAAATCACTTTGTTAATGGTGCCCACTCTCTACTGTACAAGAAATAGCTGTGTTCCATGTTTAAAGTACTCCCAAACCCACAATGACATGGTTTAAAATGATGAAATTACTATTTAATGTCCTTACAGACCATCTTAAAACTAGCAAGCTTTACTGAAGCATTTCAATTACCACTGCTGACCACAATTTGCAGTAATCACAATTTGTTTGTTTAATGAGATGGTCCTTAATTGCGGACACCCCTGAAAGAACAATCCAGCAAAAAATACAGTTTCTGCAATCATTCTTTTTAAGCTAGAGGAAAGAAAGTGGTGGGGAGGAAATTATTTTAGGTAACTTATTCTGGAGCATTTTCAGAACAGCTGACATAAAGGAGCCCTGAGCTTCTATCTTCCTAGTATAAACCCCACCACCAATGGTTACACAGACATAAAACCAATGTACATGAGAATAGAAGTAAGAGTCACTGTTTTCAAATTAGGAGACCATTAATCAGCTTTGCTACAGGATGTGTTGTGCAGCTGTACTTAAACTGCAATAAAAGAGCCTAACCTCAGTGTCAGTAACAAAAAAGTTAGTCATGGTTTTTCAGAGACTGTTTTTTCAGCAAAATAATTCTCTGTGACCAAATTAAATGAGATACTTCAGCACTTAGGTAGGATGGAACTGTTGGAAATCCTCAACCACTGTAAAATTTCACCCGTTTTGAGGCCATGACTGCTGGGGCATGAACAGACTACATATGAATGCTTCGATCTCTCATGGCAAAAATTACGTGGAGGACCCAAGTCCACCATTCAGTAAAGGACAGAAAATGCTACTTTGAGTTTAATTTGAGAAGGGTAAACCAGATTCAGGTTTTCCAAAAATTACTTCAGGCATCAGCACATTACTTCAGCTTGAGAGCAATGGGACTTCAGGAAAGTGGAAACTGTAGGGAAAAATCCAAAATGGAAGTGCACAAGCCGAGAGGTCTGAAAGCTCAGGTGGTTTGTGATGTTGGTGCTTTATATGAAGCAAGTGGACAATATGACTTCCCGTAGAATGTCGGCCCTTACTAGTAGACATATTCCCTGCTGCACTTTATGTCTGGAAAGCCCAGATATCAATCCCACCCCATCACTTAGATGAGGCCAGACAGCCGGACTAAATTTTATCCTACTTACCCCACTTTAATACACTTCAAGAGCTTTATTACATGATGTTAAATACCAGTATGATATACTTCATCACATCTTCTTGTGGGAATTTTTAAACCCAGTATGACACTAGCAGTAACAACCTTTCTTATGCAGCTGCAAAATATCCATGTGATAGCAGAACACTTTAGCCCTTGGATAAACATTTGAGTCTCTGTCAGATATGGCTCTAGAGAACAGCATCACAAATTTTAAATTCTTTATCCCTATCTGTTGAATTGCTTGTGTGCAGTTTTCAGCAGAGTGAAAAATTAGGCTGAGGTGGAAATCAGGGAAAAAAAAGAAAAAAATATTGGTATTGTTGTGTAGCTGGTTTTGATTAGAGCAGCCATTTAAAATGAGATGCATCTTCCAAAAGAAAAGACAATTTTACTCAGGGAAGATACATGTGATACATGAATAAGATCGTTGACTAGTGATGGGCAAATCTACTGAAAAATATAAGTTCTAATTGCATGCATTTTCAAAGATCTCTTTGAAGATCTCCCTCACTTTCCTGCCTCCTCCCAGAGGCAGTATGGGGATTTTCAGGTAGAGGTTTTTTTCTGGTTTTCATACACCACAGCATCCCTGATTACATCTGATTATTTATGCCAGAGTTCATAGAACAATCAAAAGTCTATTAAGATGATTCAAGAGTCACAAAAAATTGCCCCATATGTACCAATTGGGAAGGGAGTCTTTCTAGATTATTTCCCAGCCTCCTGCTCTGAGGCCTTCTTGGAACCTGGACCATTCCCTGTGCTCTTCCTGCTACATTAAAAACAACCCAAATCTTTGAAAATATTTCTGTCTTTAAAAGCAGTGTGTCAGGGAACCCCTGGATTCTTAGACAAATGACCCAATTTATTCTGTTGGATTCTAAACATTTTGGACAACTAATCTCTTTCCCACAGAGATATCACCAGTCATAAGCAGAATTTTTAAATTATTTTAAAGCACTGTTGGTGTGTTTTACACTACATGTATAAAACAAAGGATCAGGCTTGTCTCTGGTGTGAGTGGTGTCAATCCTGGTCTCCAGCAGTGGAGGAGACCTCATTTTGCCTGCAGTCTGGGCAACCTCGAGCACACACACTGACTGCACGAGCACCTAAGTGGAGGCTCTATAGCTGCACTCACACAGTGCTGAGCACGAGCAAATACATCCTGCCTTCTCAGCAAGGCTTATTAGCTTGGGCTGCATGACTGCTAGCTGCAGCCACATGGCTCCCGCTTCGAGGCCAGTTTGCATCTAGCTGGCTCAGAGCACAGGAAGAACAAACTTGAGCCTGCTTGCAAAATACCTTGTGGATGTTCTATCTGTCAATTCAGCAGGGGGGAAGCAGAGCATCAGAATAGCCCCCTCGAAATCTGCCGGAGATCTGATCCTAAGAACATACACAATAAATTTCAAAAAAATTTTAAAAAGGAAAAATGCAAGTATCCTGGGGAAATTTTTCTTTCTGTAGATGCTAGAAAGTTGTTAACCCCTTCCGTTATCTGATTTCTTCACTAGTCTCCTTCCATTTCCTTCTTCCATATTTGTGAGTATAAATTGCACTACTACTAAATGCCAAGTTGCTGTAAGTTGAACAGCTCTGACACACCCACATACACCTGTTTCCTGACCAACAAATACATGATGTGTAAATTACACCACTGCTAATTTATGATTGAATTTGGCAGTGTTTTTCATTCCTTTATTAAATTTTTTAAGTACTCTAGGGTCAATACATACACATGTTCTCTCTAGCTCTGGCCTCACTCCATTTAAGCCTCCTACACTGAGATATTAAATCGCAGGATTTGCAGAATCCCCAGGTATGACAGGACAGATGCTGCTGCTGTGGTTTAATGATGGGAGACGCAGCACTCATGGTTCAATGCATACAGCACAAGACTGGAGAATAACATTGATTTGTTCGCACACCTGTTTACAAGTGGACACCTAGTTTGGCCGATTCAGACTTGTTCAAACGAAAGTTGGCAGAATCAAAAACGTGGGAATGGGTTTTTGCAAAAATGTCGAGGAGTGAGTGTGAAAAAATGCAGCCCAAGCAACATCTCCTGGATTGGGCCTGAAACAGGGTAGAGTATGGGGCAAAACTTTTTAAAAATACAAGTTGTAGTGAAAAGATGGGAAAAGACCTGGACTTCAGCAAAGCCTTTGACACTGTCTCCCACAGCATATTCCTGGAAGAGCTGGCAGCCCACAGCTTGGACAGGTTCATTCTTCTCTGGGTTGAGAACTGGCTGGATTGGCCGGGCCCAGAGAGGGGTGGGGAACGATGCTGCATCCAGTCGGCAGCCAGTCACTAGCTGTGTCCCCTAGGGATCAAAATTGGGCCCAGTCCTGTTTAATATCTTTATTGATGAGCTGGATGAGGGGATTGAGTCCACCATCAGCAATTTGCAGATGACACCAAGCTGGGAGCAAGTATTGATCTGCTGGAGGGTAGGAGGTCTCTGCAGAGGGACTTGCACAGGCTGGATAGCTGGGTCGAGTCCAACAATATAAAATTAAACGAGTCCAAGTGCCGAGTCCTGCACTTTGGCCACAACAACCCCCTGCAGCACTTCAGGCTGGGGACAGAGTGGCTGGACAGTGCCCAGGCAGAAAAGAACCTGGGGGTACTGGTTGACAGCTGACTGAACATGAGCCATCAGTGTGCCCAGTGATCAAGAAGGCCAATGGTGTCCTGGCCTGTATCAGGAATAGCGTGGCCAGCAGGACCAGAGAAGTGATTCTTCCCCTGTTCTTGGCACTGGTGAGGCCACACCTTGAGTGCTGTGCCCAGTCCTGGGCCCGTCNCGGATAAGGCTATACCTTGAGTGCTGTGCCCAGTCCTGGGCCCGTCAGTTTAGGCAAGACATTGAGATGCTCGAATGTGTCCAGAGGAGGGCAAATGGCTGGTGAAGGGCTTGGGACACAAGCCCTGTGAAGAAAAGCTGAGAGAGTTGGGGTTGTTTAGTCTGGAAAAAAGGAGGCTCAGGGGAGACCTTATCACTCTCCACAACTGCCTGAAAGGGGGGTCGATCTCTTCTCCCAGACAACCATTGACATAATGACAGGAAACAGCCTGAAGCTGTGCCAGGGGGAGTTTAGGTTAGACAATAGGAAAAATTTCTTCACTGGAAGAGTGATTGAGCACTGGAGTTGTCTGCCCAGGGAGGTGGTGGAGTCACTGTCCCTGAAGGTGTTTAAAAAAAGACTGAATGTGGCACTCAGTGCCACGGTTTAGTTGATAATGTGGTGTTAGGTCACAGGTTGGACTTGATGATCTCAAAGGTCTTTTCCAACCTAGTTAATTCCGTGATTCCGTGATTCTGTGGTGAAGCTTAAAATGTTTATTTCAAATCTTAAAATGTAAAATCAAACTAAGTAGTTTGTTTTTTTGTAGAGTATAAATAGAAAACAACCTTACTGTTTTCTTTCTTTCTTCCATGTGTTATCATGCTTACAATTTTCCATTCATATGAGCATAATGTTTCTGGAATGTATCGGTGCAATCTATTTAAAACAATTTTCCAATCAAGCTATATCCTAGAGATGGAAGTTAAGTCTATATTTAAAGAAAAGGATTTAATATTCATCAGTGCATAAAATATAGTAGTTCCTGAAATATATTTTAAACTCCATTGATCAACTTCACCATTAAATCCCTGTCAAGCAACCATGAAAATGGATATTTAGCTTTAATTCTTTTTCCATAACTCCATGTGAACTTTGTATATAACAATATGCATATGTAAATACACAAATATAATGCACATTTATTTGTGGAGGCATAAACCTAATGCGGGTCATCAGCGATGATATTCAGTGATGGCTTCTACTGTTTCATCTGCTGTATTTCTGAAAGATATTAAATTGCTTCTTACATCTCTTCTGAGATGATAAGAGTTATCATGGTCAATAATGCAATTGAGTTTCATCTAATCTGTGAAATGTACTTCGGACATAGCTTCTTCCCTGCAGGTGTGTTTATCATATCTCATTCTTGATCCACTCTGAAGTAGGAGAGATGGATTTGCCTAAACCAGCCTCACACCTTAATGATCCTTCACAAAGTTGTGACTCTCCTCAATTTGATTGCATCCAGTCCTGGTCCACTCTTTTCTTGGCCTAAACCTCAAAATTGTGGCTTTAATATTGATGCCAGCTAAAGCTATGCACAAAACATGACTTCAGCCCAGAAAGACTTTCCAGGTTTCCCTTCATAGTCAGTGATCCTTTTCTGGAGCACTAAGTGCCCAACACAACCCGCCTTGAGAGACTTTCTCTGTCATTCCTGACTGGAAAGAAATGGGCCTACTTCAAGCTAAAGTTATCCTTTGAAATAAGTGAGTAATCCTCTGAAAATGCCAATGCCAATCAGGAAAATGCAAGGGGTACTTTGAGCAGTTATGCTTGCTAGCGCTTCCAGGAAAGCAGTATTGAAAATAGAAAGCTTGACTCTATTTCATACAAGAAACTCTGAAGAAAATAGTGACTCAGCTCCTCAGCCCTTGAAAAGAGAATATTGGTGGACTGAAACTAAATGCATCAAATAAGTATACAGATTGGACAGGGATTTTTTTAAAAATAATTCTGTAGAAATAATATCATGGTTCATTAAAAAGATGTTAGGCCATAGTGAGTGAATAAGCCTATATGATGAACATCTTATTTATGGTTATAATAGAGTTACACACTATCATCTTACTATATCATGCACTGAGTTGATTAAAAAGAGACATGAATATGTTGGCATGGCCCTGAGTTAGGAAGATTTGCTTAAGCACAGAGTAAATTTTGTCACATGTAAGCACCGCATGAGTATGTTAGCCCAGCTCTTCACCCGCATGAAAACTGTCACTGAAGATGAACTTTTGAAGTTCAGGAGTTTCCTTGCTCTTCCTGCACCTGGGAAATAAGGTAGTGGAAGGTGACGGGAATAAAAGCAATAGCAGCGGAAGTGATTCGCAGATCTGTGAATGTCATGAACTATATTTATGACCAGTTCCTTAGGCTGGGATTGTCTGCTTGTACTTCATTTTAAGTGCATTGAAACTTTTCTTTCCCAGGACGTAAGGTGAAGGCAACAAAGAGGATGCAGAAAACAGTGCATGAAGCAGACATGGAAGCCTTTGGTACTCTATATTTAGAGGCTGTTTAATAAATTATAAATGACAAAGTTTTAAAACAGATTACAGATTACCTCCCCTGCTGCTGGTTTTGCTATTACAAATTCAGTTTGGTTTGGTTCAATTACACTTTATGCATGACAAACTTTACAAGTGTTTCCAATGTGTAAAAACACATGGACCCTTTGGATATCTTTAAGGAAGAGGTTTCCATTGAAGACAGGACTATGTGATTTGTTTGGAGTTTGGTGCTTACAGAATATTAATATTGCTCTGCTCTGGGTCAAACATATTCACCATTACTTCCACACTGGAAATAAATTTAGCCCTGATATTCTACATTAACGTCTTCTATCCTATGATCTGATCCATCATCATCCAAGTCCTATCCTATCATGAAAAAAGAGAAAGAGAGAGAATTTCTTCAAATTCTTGGCTATTCCTGGTCTCTCTGGCTACAAATTTGTCATTTGTCAAAGATCAGACAACCCTATCAGCAGCACCAATGTGCCAAGAAAGTTTGCCAGAGAAGAAATACAGTAAAACTCACTATTTTCAGAATAATAACATTTTCTTCCCTAAATTTTTGTATCCAGTATTTTTATGCAACCTTATCTTAAGATTTGCTCTGATATTTCTTTTCAGTGGAAGGCTATTTTCTCCCATAATGTTGTTTAAACACTCAGACATCTCTCTTTTTTCAAAATTTTGGTATAGTGTGTTTGTTCACTTCCCCCAGTTACTCCAATGCTATGATTTTCAGTAAGCTTTTCACTTTGACTCATTTAGAAAAACAGATCCAAAGAGCTTGTTTCCAAAGTAAATTTTGATTCAGAGTCCTTTCCATGTAGGAGGAGACAAAACCCAAAACATAATCCTGCTGTTGTGGAATAGAATTTCAGAGAGCACAGAATGGATCAGAGAGGGAAATCTTCCCTGAAGCTGGAAAATACGGCTCATGTTTGCAACCTGCCTTCAATCTCAGATGCTACAGAATTTACAGAGTTAATGCCATGCTGTAATGAAGTGAGAAGAAACAGCAGCTAAGACCCACACATAATAGATTAAAAAAAAAGAAGGAGAAAGGTTCCTGAGATGGTATCAAAACAAATTAAATTCATCACACCTATGCAAATATCAGTAGACATTTTTGTTATTAGGTTATAACACACAATATTGTTGTGCAAATTTGAGATTCTTTATTTATGTATTCATTTGGGGCAACAAGAGAAGAATGACTGAGAATTATTCAGGGAAAAGTGGTGTTGCTGTTTGTCCTGTAGAACAGGAAGAAGACAATAATATTCTCTGAACTAATATGCAGTGTTAAATCAGAGCATATCAGACCATCTTCTAGAATTTAATTCTTAGTGAAATAATTATATCATCCTTTTTCCCAAACAGGCAACCTAGACAGAAGTTGATTAGACTGCTCTCTAGTCAGACAATGAATCAGTGGCACAGCAGGAATATAGCTCTGCAGTCTTGAGATCCATGTACATACTCTTGTAATTGGATGAAACTCCAGGAAAAACACCTAGAAAATGAAACAGAAATAAGTTAGGTCTTAACTCCTTGCATGTATGTCAGCTGTATAAATTTCAAGTGCATGACTTAAAATTAACCTTTTAATTATGTTGCTAGTTGTAGCATTTTTATTTTTCTTTTATGGTCTCTGAATGTCTCTGCTTTGCTCACAGCACACTAGTCAAATATATCTTTAGACAAAACAAAATGAGAACAATCTTATAAACCATTTAAGCCAGCCAAAACATGGAGTGAACAACAGAAAGCATTCCAAGATCCATTTGTACTAGGCCCTTCCTTTTTTTTCCCATCTGGAATCATGTGTTACCCAGGCAGCCTTGCAGCAGTTCACTTTCTCTGCACCTCAAAATTGTTTCTAGGACTCCTCTCTCACCCAGCATGTCCCTGCAATCCACAGATATTTCTGAGACCTTACAGGAAGGATATCCATCTGAATTTTTAAAAACCCCAAACCACAAAATAGGTCTTCTTTGTGTTACCATTTCCAGTTTTGTTCTTTCTTTCTTTTCCTTTTTTTTTCTATTCTTTTTTTTCCAACAAGAAAATGCTATTGCCAACAAAAGCATTTCCCTCACTTCCACAGCTGCCACACAACCTGGCACTCCTCTCATTCTCATATTTCATATTAAGATTCTTTTGAATCTGAAGTGATGGAAAAGCACCTTTACACCAGAGCTTTGACACTCTATGAAATTGAGCCCCAGTGGCAGGACATTCATTCACTGCGTAAAACCAGCCTTCATGGGGTGTGCTGCTGAATCCTCTGCTTTTAAATGACCTTAAAGATCACTGTGCCTTCACCAGCTCTGGAAGGGCTATTCAAAAACATGATATTCTGAAGGAAAAATTACATTTCGAAAAACAGTGTCTTCCATCTCCCCCTTCCCCCTGCTTCCCCTCCACCTTTTCCAGCTCTATAAAGAAAATATTTTGCTTTTAGAAATAGAAAGGAAGCTGTGGAAAACCCCCACACTTTTGTGACCACTCTGTCTAGACATAGACCAAATTGAATGTAATAGGTAATCATTTAAGAGTTGACACAGACTTAGCAATTTGGTGGCCTGAGAAGTGTATGTGTTTGCACTATCACTTAGGACAAGCCTTGTAAATTTTGCTGACTGCCTACAACCAATTCTTTGTTTAAGGATGATAAAGCACAAACTCAATACATGCCTTAACAAGTATAGGGCAATAAAAGCAGAAGGAAAGTAATTGATCCTCATTCGGGTGGCACTTCACAAATTACAAGTTCTTTGGCTCCGGGAAAGGCAGTTTGATGACCTACCCCTTGACCTAATTGCATGGGTCCTTAAAAGAGGTGGGGGCTGTTATTAGAAAACAAGGCCAAGGACCAACTCTTCAAAGGCAAGTATCACAGTGATGATCACTGAAGGAGCTTTCTACATGGATCTAGCCACTTTGTGGAGATTGTCATCTCCAAATTAAAAGCCCAGGATGAAGAGTCCTGTTTTGGTCTTGTTTGTCTGTTTGGGGTTTTTTTATTTTGTTTTGGTTTTTTGCTTGGTTTGGGTTTGGTGCTTTTGTACGTTTTTTGGGGTTTTTTTCGGTTCACAGCGACAGCAAAAGCAGAAGGTCATAGTGTCTTTGTTGGGCGGTAGATTTAGGATGTGGAAGATCTCATTTCAGTTTCGTGCACTGTCTAAACCACATTTTCTCCTCCAATGCGACCAAACCCTCCCTTGCCACCATGTTTTTATAAACATTGGGAGACTGACCAAGAAGTTAGAGGCACTCTCTCATCCTCTGATTGTTAATAATGTGGAGTTCAGGCTAAGAGATAAAATTTGAGAATAAATAAATACAAGACTTGTTAGAAGAGAGAGACACAGAAAACATGAACAGCAAGCTCCTTGACCCTTTCATCTCCACTATGCCTGAATATGCAGGGAAGTTCTCTTGTTCTGATGAGACAAAAAAAAAAACTGGGAGAAGTTGTTGATTCCCTTGAAGGCAAGGAGGCCCTGCAGAGAGACCTCCACAGATTAGAGGAATGGGCAGTCACCAACCATATGAAGTTCAACAATGCAAAGTGCCAGATTCTGCACTTGGGATGGGGCAACCCTGGATGTATGGACAGACTGGGGAATGAGATGCTGGAAAGCAGTGCCATGGAAAGGGAGCTGGGGGTCCTGGTCAGTGGCAAGTTGAATATGAGTCAGCAGAGCCCTGGCAGCCAGGAGGGCCAAGCGTGTCCTGGGGGGCATCAGGCACAGCATCGCCAGCCGGGCAGGGGAGGGGATTGTCCCACTCTGCTCTGCCCTGGGACAGCCTCACCTCAAGTGCTGGGGGCAGTTTTGGGCACCACAGTATAAAAAAGACATTAAGGTACTAGAGAGAGTCCATGAGGATGATGAAGGGCCTGGAGGGGGAAGCCATATGAGGAGTGGCTGAGGTCACTTGGTCTGTTCAGCCTGGAGAGGAGGAGACTGAGGGGAGACCCCATCACAGTCTACAACTTCCTTGTGAGGGAAGAGAAGGAGCAGGTGCCCAGTGACAGGACTCAAGTAAATGGCCTGAAGTTGTGTCAGGGGAGGTTTCGGTTGGATATCAGGATAAGGTTTTTCACCCAAAGGGTAGTTGGGCACTGGAAGAGGTTCCAAAGGGAAGTGGTCACAGCACCAAGCCTGAAAGAGTTCAGGAAGCATTTGGACAATGCTCCTGGGCACATGCAATTCTTGAGGACAGTGCTGTGCAGAGCAAAGAGTTGGACTCAATGATCCTTTTGGGTCTATTCCAACTGAGCTTACTATGTGGTTCTGTGTGACTTTAGATGCTTCAAAAACTGCTAAGTAGGATCTCTTACTATTTTGAATTTGGAAGAAAACTGGAAAATTGAGTACTGTGTTCATCTCTGGGGTCCCCAATATAAGGAGGATGTAGACCTGAAGGCTGAAGCCTCTCTTATGGAGACAGGATGAGAGAGGTGGAATTGTTTAGTCTGGGGAAGAGAAGGCTACAAGGAGACCTTAGAGCCCTTTCCAGTACCAATAACATGGTAATTGTGTGAAAAATGCGAATTGTCCAGCATTTGTCAAGGTTTTACTTCCTAACAATGAAGAAAGTCTTTAAGCTTCTTCTGGCATTATAATAATGCTGCATGAAACTCAGACAGTGGTAGGCTTCACAGCAATTGTATACTCTATGTTTCATCGTAGACACATTGCTTCAGCCTGTAAAATTTACTGATGCCCCAAAAAAGGTGCACTGCATAAAAGGCCAGAGTAAAAACTGTGTTGGGTACCTGTGATCAATAGTTTCTCAGATTAAATATACGAAACTTCTTTCTTCAAGGTGTAGAGTAACAAAGATCATCAGAAAAATTTTCACTCCCATTGTCTCTGAACTTCATGTTGTCAGACTGGTGTGTTGTGGAAGGCTTTTCTTTCCTTCAGCTGTTGCCACAGGTAGGACATGACAGGTTCATAGCCTGATTTTTAAGACAAATTCTGTACTTTCTGTTTTAAAAAACTTTTGTCTCATAGCAGAGTGTGAAATCTCTTGTTCCAGTCAACAAAATCTAATAGGGAATGGATGTGAAGTCTTTATTTGCCACCATATTTGGGGGATCTGTATCCCAATACAACATCAAAAATGTTAAAGGCATCTTTTTTTGATGCAATCTGACCAACAGTAACAATTCCCTGGCATCTTTTCTCTTTGCACTTAGTTCTGTGTGTCTGCACAGAAAACTGCAGTTCATTTGTATCTTACAGAATAAATTTTTAAAATTCTAGAGCAGCTTTGTATTCTGAATGTCATGAACAGGAACTTCACAAGTAACTTTCACAAGTAAGACCTGCTAAAATGAAGTCAGACAATTGCCATAGATACTGCAAAATCAAGATTCAAAATTATTTTGAGATGTGAACTACTTAATCAGCTACCTTCTCCAAATATGGGTGGGTGTATTTTCTTTTTCTATCAATGAGGTATTCTTTCATTTTGTCAATAACAGCAAACACATATCAAAAAACCAAATCCTCTATCAGTTTGGATTTGGCGGTCTTGGGCTAAAAAATAATATAGATTAATTTAAAGAGAAAGAAAATGACTAGGCAGTTCTAGAATGCCACATCTTCCATCCTTTTGCAAAGAAAATCTAGGACTTCTGCTATCCATCACCACTTTACAGAAGACACCACCTATCTAAAGCTGGCTGATGAAATCTCATTGATCGCTGGAATGCCATTGATATTTTGCCACTGTATCCACCATCAGTTCCACAGGTATAGCAATCCCAAGTAGTCCTTGCAGGAAGCCATAGCTCTGGATTGTCTCAGACATAGGCTGTGGTGACAGCTGATGGATGAGAACTTCTCTGTGTCCACAGAGGAAAGGTACACTGCCATTCCTGAACTGTCAGCCGCTCAGTGTGCTCCTGTACCTCCCACCATGATGAGAGGATGTTGTTGGCTCTAACTTAGCCTTCACTCACTGCAGTCAGGCTGTCTTATTCCAGTCAAACAGCTTGCTTCCAGAAGAACTTGTTTGCTGACTTCTTGCATTGTCTCTTGTTTTCAGAAAACAGAGGGAACTTTTTCAGTTGAAAGATGCTAGCAAGTGAGTCACACTACATGCATGTGAATATCTATCTGACAGTTTTCTACTATGAAATGATTAGTGTGGAGAATGTAGGGAGAGCAGAGGATGTTGTTGATCTTCAGTTCTATTCTGACAAAAGACTATGAGCAAATTCAAGCCAGTGGTGTTACATGGTGCCAAATTGGATCTAAATGGGATTTTAATTAAGGTGAGTATGTTAAAGAGGAAAGCGCCCGTTTTGTCAGGGCTGCTGTAGGGAACTTGGGCAATGGGTGAGCAGTGCTCCTAAAATCTGCACTGAGGCACTTCCTTTCTGCACAAATGCGGTATGCTTGCACTGGAAAATTGCAAATTTTCTGAGGCATTTTCACAGATGATTAATCACTGTTGTTCACAGGGGCACATCCAGCTGTATTTCCTATAGTTTTCCTTTCCTTAATTGTTTGTCAGAAGCAGAAATGTCTGATATCAATGTGAACTTAAAAAGTTTGGACTCTTTCTGGTTCTCGATACCAACTGTCTGCTTTGTATTAAATGACAAGTATATTTTTAAAGTAGAATGAAATAATGGCTTTGCTAACACCATCTTGATTCTGTATGCTTCCCATTCATGTAGAGACAAAAGGAAGTAGTTGCTTTAGTAAGTCTTTTTCTGGTTTTGCACCATGTTCATTCATTCTGTGCTCTACCAGATGTGCTATGTTTCATTTCCAGCCAGGTTCCCATCTGTCCAGAAGGCTGGAGTTCGAAGGATCTCATTACTGTGAGGATGGACTGCTACTTATTCTGCTCATTTTGAGTAAAAGGTAAGAAAATATGAAAGTGGAAAATGAAGTAGAAATTAAAAAAACCAAATCAAACCAACATTAAAAAAAAACCAACTCAAAAAACAACCCCCTCCCAAAAAAACCCCAAAAAACAAAACCCCACAATCTCTTCCAAAGATTTAAAAAGTGAATGTAGAGGATTGTGTGCAATATTATAGGGAGACCTCGAACAATATATGAAATTAGGTGTTTGGTCTGAATTCAATGAAAGATAATGAAGGGTTTTGATATGATAATCCCACTTAAACAGTTATAGAGTGGGGTGGGTGTGTGTGTGTGATCTGTAAGGGGAGGAGGGTGTTACAATATGCTAGCCAGCCAGTTCTGTTCTCAGTAAAGTGTCAGATTGGCTGTTTTGCTAAAGATAAATTTTTCACGTTCCAAATATTCTGAGAGAAAATAAATTATACTAATAGCAAGATGTGTAGTGATTTGCACATTATCCAAGCCATTGAGTTATTCCTGACTGTCCCTATTCTAGTTCTTGATTTGTAGGCCAGCTATGCTCTGCAGCTGGAGCAAATTATATCAACAGAAGTGCTGATGTGACCACAAGTTGACAAAAGGACATGATTTCTAGTAGCAGAAAAGCAACTAGATTTTATGAAATTGTATCTAATAATGTTGTTTAACTCATGGATCTTGCATCTGACGTCTACTTTTTATCCAATCCTTTCAGCAGCCCTTTGTTAGCAGTCACTCAGAAGAGGAAATAAAATGTAGCCATTGAAACAAAAATTGCTCTACGCTTTTTAATAGCTCAGCTGCAAGCTCTATTGTTTTGTTTAATGGATTGTATAACTGAAGTCTTTCCTCATGACTATACTCATTTGGCTTCTGTGTTTTCAAAGTAAACTACAGTATCTTGTAGTTCCAAAGCAAAGGATTGAGAGGGAGCGATGAAAGGATGAAAGGGTTTTTATACGTGCAGAATGCAAACTGCTGGAAGTAATGTGGCTCAGGAGTCAGAATAGTAACTGAGAGTCAAGAATTTCCGTAGTATTTCCATTTCTGACATTGACTGTCTCTGTGCCTTTGGTTATTAAACTCAGCCCTTCCAGCTCTCAATTTTCCAGCTTGAAAAACAGGTTTCACAATATCCACCCAGTCCGTAGACACGTAGTGAGTGTGAGTATTTGTAGTTTGAGAGTGGCGTGTAAAGTCACAGAGAAGTGAACTATTGCTCCATTAAATTTCTGCATCATATAGGAAAAGTTCTCATCAGCCAGCATCTGTCCAAATCCGCCAACAGTATCACACTGTTAAAGAAACAGGATGCAGAAATAAAATAATGGGTAGAGAAAACATTGTATTACTGTTCTCTAGCCACTCAACCGTAGGTACCGGAGACTTAAATTGCTCTTGAAGTTCTATCACTGCCTCACTGTGTAACTTTTCTCACACCTGTTTTTTCCTACATTGATTTCCTATGGGACTGTCTTTGGGAATTTGTACAGAGCCTGGAACCATGGGTTTCAGCTCCAAACAAGGCAGTAATCTGATAGAAGTATAGAGAATAATGTTGTACGAGGGTTAAAATGTGATAAAACCCCTAATTTTCTGCAGTTGCATTAGCAGTAATCTCAGTATAAAAATTTGGAGAGCTCTTGTAAGACAAAAGGATTCTGTAAAACATCTAAGAATGAAATCACTGTGTTACTAGTAAAAAATGCAATTCATTTTGAGAGAGAACTGAGAATGGCAAAGATTAATCCAATATTGGTAAAGTCATTTTCTGCTAAGTAACCCAAGGCAGCTTAAAAATTAATTGACAGGTAATAAGAACATTCAGTGGTAATAAAACCAGAGAGAATCAATCATTACTTCCAATATCTTCTGAATTGTCTTCCCACGTCTTAAACGTGAAAGAATCTTGTGTTATCTCTGTGGCCTTTTGAAACTGTTTTTCATATTGTGTTGCATACACTCTTCAAAGAATTTGGGAAAAGTTTTCTTTTTGCTATTGTCCCAGATGCACTTGTGCCTTGTAGGCATGTTCAGCAAAATGGAAAAAAAGGCCTTATTTAATCATCAAGTGCTAAGAATTCTTTCAGCTGTGGAAGACACACAATATATATTACAGCTGAAACAAATCCTACAGTATAACCTGTTAAGGATGTAATTGAGATACATGTAATCATTAACCTTGGAACAGACTGGGAATCAGTTAATGAATCAAATCAATACCCTCTCAACTGATCCATAATAATTTGAAAGAGATGAAAAATTTAACAGTTGCTGTATGTGAGGTTATCATTGGCTGCAATTAACCAGCCTCCGGGAGATTATGTTACCTAGTTACCAGAGGGTAAGTGTAATTTCTGTAGATCTTTTGGAAAGATTGTTATAATGACAGGTGCCAGACAATAAAATGGGTCAGAAAGAGACTTTAGGCGCTGGCTGTAGCTAGGTCAGCTTTCTGGCTCTGCAAGAAGCACATCTTCTCCAGACATTTTGCGCTCTCTGTTAGAGCTGCTGACCAATGAAGACGTTTCAATAACCTCTCTGCTGAATGTATCTGTTATGAAAACTACTGAAATGTTATCTTTATTTTAAATACTGCTATCTGTGTAGAGTTCACTGGTTTCTGGTTTTTTTCAAGGTGGAAATGAATGCTACAACACATGCTTAAAGCTGTGCAGCTTTCACAAAGAGAGCGAATTTCTTTGAAATACACACTGGCCAAAGGAATAAATACAAATGAGAAATAAGATCCAAAAATATATGGGGAATATATGTGCCTAGGTGGCAAAAGTTAACGAGCCTATTTTCTAACACTAAATAGGGTAGAAGGAGGAAAAAACCTGTTGTTTGCCTCCACAGCATGTACTCAGTGATACCCGTGCACAGTAGGATAGTTAGTTAGCTACCACATGCAAAGCAGAAAGCAGATGGTATGGTTAGTATAGATCACAGGAACGTGAGTATCTGTGAGTGTGCATGTCTTTGTATGTTCGTGTGTAAATCAGCAAGGAGTTTGACATTGACATACTCCATCAAGTCTAGTTTATAAGGAACAAGTAGTGCAACATTCTGTGCATCTGGCAACTTAACTAGCTCTGTCAATCTGTGGATACTGCTGACATTGTACTATTAGCATCACTTCCATCTGTTTTGTTTATATAGGGCTTGATTTACTTTCACCATGTGAATCGGTAGTGGGTAGAAATGTCCAAAAGTCTCTGGTTCCAATTAAACTTGCAGTGTATTGTGTTTCACAGTATTATCAGAAAGGGGAGCATGGCTGTAAAGTTTGTTACCTGTTTCTTCAACGGGAAATATCAACGCACATTGTGGAAAACAGAGCCAGGTTAGTACATCATAAAAAGCTGTTTCTCCGTGACATATTTAGTCCTTGTTCATTTTCCTATCTTCAGAGATAAGGAAATTATTTTTGAGACAGGAGTCTATTCTGGTAATTCATAGTCAGCCTAGTCAACCCTGTGTAGAATTCTTTTTCCTCTTTGGTATCTCCTTGGTGTCGCTTGATGCTTTAAATTAAACCACATCAATGATCTCTCTGACAGATATTGCTACCCAGAAACATGGGGGAAAAATTTTAGTCTCCTTTTCCTGTCTCCTCCATTACTATAAGTGCACACAATTAATAGGAGTGTTCTAGTTTAGGCAAAACTTCTAATTTATCCTAGCTCTCTGCACTCACCACTGACTTCACCTACCTGTAAATGAGTAAGGGAAATCAAGCATATTGTTTAGTTTTTGTAAATGGTGACAGAACATAAAAATATGTTACTCAACTGAAATTATAAGGCATACTAGATGAGTATGTTATATTAATTAACCTGGAACTTAAGCAGGTTGGATAACCTCCAATACAAGTAATGGAATCCTTTCTGGCCAGGCATAGTCAAGTCCACACTTTCATATACCGTACAAAGAAACAGTCACAATCCTATTTAGGAGAATTAATTAATTACTAACTTGGAGGGCAGACTGATATCTGTCAAAAACCCCCTGTTTTAAATGATACATGACGTTTCCTTAAACAGCATCCTGTACAATCCTGTCGTCAGGATTATAGGATATACTTTATTAGAAATTTAGCCATGCAATAACAGTTTGTTGGAAACCCATCCAAGATGGATTTGAAAGCAGCTGTTATGAAAGTACAATGTTTCCCCATGGTATTTGGTACAATCACTAGCACTTGTTCTCACAGGGGACTTTAACTTACCAGATGTCTGCTGGCAATACAGTACTGCAGAGACAAAACAATCCAGGAGATTCCTATAATGCGTGGAAGATAAACCCCTGACATAACTGGCGAGTGACCCAAGTAGGGAAGGTGCTAGTAGGTGATTGTGGACAGAGAAGGGCTTGTGAGTGATGTGGTGGTCCAAGGCCATCTTGGGCACAGCAATCTAATCAAACTAGATTGTTTTCAGTCTCAGATAAGCAAGAAGAGAGGTCAGCAGAACTGCCGCCCTGGACTTCTGGAGGGCAAACAGAGTGCCTCAGAGTGCCTTCAGGAGGCAGTTCTGAAGGATAAAGGAGTCCAGGAAGGCTCAACGTGAGTTAAGAAAGAACAGGTGCAGGAGCAGGCCGTCCCCATGTGCCAAACAATGAGCCAGCATGGAAGAAGACCAACTTATCTGAACAGAGAATTTTGGCTTGAACTCAGGGAGAAAAAGAGAGTTTATGACCTTTGGAAGAAGGGGCAGGCAGCTCGGGAGAACAACAAAGATGTTGTGAGCTTATTCAGGGAGAGAATTAGAAAGGCCTAATCCCAGCTAGAACTTAATCTGGGTACTCCCATAAAAGACAATAAAAAATATTTCTATATATACATTAGCAGCAAAAGGATGGCTAAGTGGAATCTCCAGTCTTTATTGGGTGCGAGGGAAACATAGTGACAAAGGATGAGGAAAAGGCTGAGTACTTGAAGGCTTCTTTGCCTTAGTCTTTACTAGGAAGCCCAGTTGTTCTGGGGGTACCCAGCTTTCTGAGCAAAAAGAACAGGGACAGGAAGCAAAAGCCTCCATAATCCAAGGGGAAATGGTCAGCAGCCTTTCACGCCGCTGACATCCACAGAAGTCCATGTGGCCAGATGGAATGCTCCCTAGGGTACTCAGGGCCAGGTGGTGAATAGAGCCCAATCCAGTTGTCAGTGGGTCACAAGTGATGTTCTCCAGGGCTCAGTGTTGGGGCCACTTGTGGGGGTTTTTATTAATGATCGAGATGAAGGGATCAAGTGCAACCTCAGTCAATTTGTGGATGACCCCAATGTGGGTGGGAGTGTTGATCTGCCGGAGGGTTGGGGCGGCTCTGCAGAGAGATCTGGAGAGGCTGGGTCAGTGAGGCCAATGGTATGAGATTCCACAAGGACAAGTGATGGTTCCTGCGCTTGGTTCACAGCAACCCCTGCAGTGCTACAGGCTGGGGCAGTGGCTGGAAAGCTGCTCAGCAGAAAGGTTCTGGGGTGCTGGTCAACAGTGAGTGACCATGAGCCAGTGTGGGCCTAGGGGGCCAAGGAGGCCAGTGGCATCCTGGCTTGGGTCAGCAGTAGTGTGGTCAGCAGGACCAGGGTAGTGACCATCCCCCTGTACTGGGCACTAGTGAGGTCGTACCTCGAGTGCTGGGTTCAGTTATGGGCCTCTCACTGCAAGAAGGACATTGAGGTTCTGCAGTGGGTCCAGAGAAGGGAAATGGAGCTGGGGAAGGGTCTAGAGCACAGGTCTGGTGAGGAGCAACTGAAGGAATTAGAGTGGTGTAGCCTGGAGAAAAGAAGGCTCAGTGGTGATCCACTCACTCTCTCCAACTGCCTAAAAGGAGAATGTAGGCAGGTGAAGGCTGGTCTGATCTGACAAGTAACAGGACAAAAGTAAATGGCCTCATATTGTGATAGGTGTGGTTTAGATTGGATATTATGAAAAATGTCTTAACCAAAAGGTTTATTCAGCATTGGAACCAGCTGGCCAGGGCAGTAGAAGAGTCATCATTCCTGGAGGGATTTAAAAGACATGATGTGATGTTTAAGAATACGGTTTTATGGTGGACTTGACAGTACTGGGTTAACAGTTGGACTCAATGATCTTTGAGGACTTTCCCAAACTAAATAATTCTGTGGTAACAGAGAGTTGTTTGGTAATAGTTCTGAATATTCAGGCTAGATTTTCTTCATCTTCCAGGTTTAGAAAATGCCAGTTAGCTGTGCAGACATGTTCTGTAATGCAGAATAGGAAAAATAGAATGGTAATTTAGAAAAGCCAGAACACCATATATTCTGACAAAATGGGACTGCCTTGAGTCCCGACTATTTGCCTGATCTCCAGAGTTACTCAGGAAAAGTAAAGGTTTTCAACCATGGTAATAAACCCCTCTTGTTCACTGGTTTGGTGAACTTATCTTAATAGAGTAACCTTCCATCAGAATATTCTGATGTCTCTTCTCCTACAGGCAAACTCGTATGTCATCCAGATTAGCTAGTTCAACTAAATGAGTATAGGACATCTCTTTAGCCCAACAGTTGATACTCAAGACATTGCTGATGCTCTGCTCTCATAGTTCAACCAAATCCCCCACAGGTAAAGATCATGGCTTTCCCTCTCTGCCCTTAGTGGAAGGAAACAAAAAGACCTTTTTTTTTTCCCTATGCCAAGAAGTTTCTAAATCTTCAAACCTTAGACACAGCTCCCCCAGAAGAATAGTATCATATTTGTTGCTAATAAGTCAGAGTGAGCTATCATTCTTTGTCCAGTGGCTAAAAATGTCACTATGAAAATTACTGCATTGGAAAAAAGAAGAAAATCCATCCTAAGCCAAAGGTACTCAATAACTTTGCTGAAGTTCTCTTTCAAATACCAGATGTTCAGCCTGAGGTGCGTGGCTATGATAAATTTGAGATCTGATACTCAGGTGCAACATACTGATCTAAACTGGGAATGACAGGCACAGTACCGGAAGCCTGAATTGCATAAGTTTAGATACCTAAACACAATTTTGATTTTCAAAGCTTTTTTTTTTTTTTTTTTTCCAAATTTCTACGTTTGAAGGCACCCAGACCTCCTACTGTCTTGATTTCAGGCATTTTGGTGTGACAAGACTAGGACATTTTCTTCTGGTTGTCAGGTATCACTCCAGGAAAGATCCAGATTTCCTTGGGTTTCTTCATTTAGTCATTATTTCACTTCAGCTATTTAAAGAAACTCTTCAGCAGGAAAGACAGCCTCTGCTCTGACTGTCAGGGCATAACACAGTTATTTTATGCTCTCTCCGTCACACCACCATCATTTGTACTGGGTGGAGAGAGAAAACAGATACTCATTGGTCTTTACTTCATAAACTTGTTATTGATACCTTAAGGAACTGAGGCAAAAGTTACCTTCCACTATTTGAGAATGAATCCTGCACCCTATCTCAGTAGCCATCAAGGGGATATAGAAGGGAAAAAATGTGTAGTATATACAACGTATAGGGCCTCTCTCCATTGGTATTAATCCTTTCCCTTTTCCCTTTCCCTAAAACATGTAATTGCAAAACAAGAACCTTACTGCAATATTCAGGAACCTTAATTTCACATGTACCTATGCAAGGTGTTCAGAATCAGGGTAGGATTTTGTAAGTATCTTTCTACATATATTTTCTATGCAGCTGATATAGTGTATACGCTTTTGAAAAGATGGAGAGTTAGTTGTATTTTTTTTTTTTCTGATCTCCAGTATGATACCTGAAGAGAGTATTTAAAATATGGATTTCAATATGAATGAGGAAAAGGAAGCTCAAACTCCTATACAGTCCTTAGGCACAGCACATAGTCAACTCCAAGACATCCATACTTGTAGCTGGATGCAATCTGTGCAATGAACAGCCACTTAACAGGTGTTAGGTAGAGTTTAAGTCAATCATCCTGGGATGACAGTCATGGGTTGGGACTTTGTCTCTGGACATTCTGTTCATTGTTTTCTGTGTCTGGAAATATACAGCAATTCTCATGCACTCTTTTCCATTGGCTGATCTGAACACATGACCTACTCAATCAAAATCTTCATGTGCGGCATATGATGGGACTCCTTTATTTTTCGAATGCATCACCATAACCACTTCAGAGTTGTATTTTTTCCCAAAGAGCACAATTATCAGCAGATAATTCACTAATACTGCAATGAAATGCAATTTTCGCTAAACTGATTAGGAAATAAAGGGGGATATAACTCCCTGAAAAGGAGATAGTAGTTTAGTTGGGACACATAGGACTGCAAATGCTTTATGTTTATGGAAACATGAATAAGTTTTACCTTTGTAATTCCATGCATTTCATATTTAAGAAGGAAAAAAATACTACTCAACCTACATTTCTGAATAGTAAATGACTAGAAAATTGCTTGAGGCCCATAGGTAAAAGGCAGCATAGAAATTCAACAAAATATTCTTATTGTGCTATTATTATTTTATAGTGTATTATAGACAAAATAAGTGCTCATAACCTGAAGCTAGCACAGAGTTATTATTTTTCATAACTTAATAAGGAGCATATGGCCAAAAAAAAGGAAAGTAAAACAGTTTTTGTGGAAACAAAGATCTGCAGATGCACAGTATAAAGTAAGTTATAAAAAGAAATGTGAGTCCATGCAGTTTCTACAGCACAAACCCCAGGATTCTATTTATTCATCTGCTGTTATTTACTCCTACTACATTAACTTGCTTTCACTCCTGTGTAACGGTATGCCATTGCTATTGTGTCTTCTGCATGGATGTTTAGTGTACAGAAATTCTGCAGATGAGACATTTGGCAAATATTGATGTTTGGTCCTGAAAATGAGGTAAAAAGAAGCTTGATACCCCCTACAATATGCAACTGTAGAAGAAAAGTACCGAGCTCAGGACTGAGATCTCCAGTGTGACTACCCTCTTTAGTAGATTACAAACTACATCAGGCAGTGGGGGCTCAATGGCACATCATCACAACAGGTGGTGTAACATGTCTTTCCAAAAAGTGGAAAACTCACCCTGAATAGTGTATGACATGATGATCATGGTTGTTTTTAAGGAAAGAGCAGATGAGATCCTTCATGACCTGATTGTGGTCTCCCAGGTCAAGGGGGGCTTCCCACTCTACTTTCTACTCTACTTTCTACTTTCTACTAATACTTTCAATATATATTGAAAGAAAGTGGCAGTAGCCCTACAGTTCTGTGGGTTCTTGCTGTGTTTAGAAAGTCCTAGTACATTTTAGAAGGATACATTTTGCTTGTAGTACAGGCTTGATACGGGCAGGCAGCTGCTTACACCTGAAAGATGGGAAGGACCCCTATTAAGAAAGACTTAATTACATGGGGAAAGATAAGACAGTATCTCCATGGACTTTATATTTTGATGTTTACAGAGATTACAATGGCAGCTCCTTGGAGGCTTTTATTAGGTATTTTCTTCTTGCTGAAGCCTCCGTGAGAGACTCTGTAATGGGGAGGGTTGTAGACTGAATTTTTCCTGTGTATAACAGCACACTTGAAATTGTTCCACGTGTGTATGATTCTTTCAAAGGAGAAAAAATAGTTAGTTACCTGTAAGTGGAGACGCCTCCAGAAAAGTTTCCAAAGTTATGAAAAGATCACAGGTAAATGAAAGTGACAAAACATGTACCAATTCCAGAAATAAACTAATCACTTTCAAAGAATGGAGTTTTCAGAAGTCATGTTGGAGAAAAAAGTTGCAGCCAATATTCTAACCTCTGAACCTGGTATTTATCGATGAGTGAGAGGAATGTTTCACTACCTGAGTAGTCTGAGCCTCAAGACCTATGGGACCTGATGGCATTCAGCCTTTCCAGTGAGCTGCAGGCCGTCTAGGATGGAATCTAATTTATCTGTCAGTGAGTGTTTAAGCTGTATAAGCTGCTCATGTTTTAGCACATGAGTAAGTTTATGAGTCTTTGAAATTAAAATAAATAAATACTTGAAAGATGTAAAAAAAACCCTCCAACTATATCTGGAGACTCCTGGTATCATCATGATGGTTATTACGAGTGCCTGCTGCCATGGGCCTAGGCTAGTTTCTCTGTATCTAAAACATATAAATATTTTTTTGAGGAATAGGTAGAGAGATCTAGATACTTGGGAGTGTACTGTATTTATACATTTACTATTTTTTTATGGCAGGTTTGAAAGCAATATGAAATGTCCGTGGAGAGATAGTTTACATTTTTTTACTTCATTGCCACAGAAGAGAAAAATAAGGATGAAGAGAAGAAGGAAGTAGAAGATCCCCTCTCCAGGCTGTTCTTTTTATCCTTCTACTTTCTTTTTAAAGTCTAGATTTACTTAAATGTAAAGGAAGACCATCTTTCCCCGGAGGAATAGTTCATTAGTTTACATAACCTGTGTTTTGCAACAGCAGTTGAACTCTTCCATTTGTTTAAAAGCCTCTTGATGAACAATAATGGACACACTTCTCTGAGAATTTTCTACTTTTAAAAGTTTAATTTATGCTATCTCTGAAACTAAATGCATCACTTCCAAATCTGGCAAAATTGTTTCCTCTGTGAAAAGGAAGCAATATTTCTCAATTTCTCTCACTTTTCTATCTATAGCTATCTAACCCCATTTTATCATACATTTATAAAAGTTTTAAATTCTGCTACACACTTGTAGGCATTTGGACTGTCTTCCTGGATGTCTGCAGTATTTGACTGCAGAAACTCTCCATATGAAAATTCCTCTGATAGAAAATGTGTGGGTATGTGTAAGGGAAAGAAGGGAGGAGTTCTTTTTAATTGTATAAATGTGGTGGTTGATTAAAGCCAGGAGGGTGCCTTAGTAACCTCAAAGAATATTTTTCAATTAAAAAAACCCAAAGAAAAATGTTGAATAACTCAACATTTTAACTACGTGCTGAAACATAAGTTTATATAGATCTATTACCTGTCTGTCATCTATTTATCTTTCTATCTATCTCTCTATCTATCTATCATAGTGTATCTCTAACTGACTTTGTTAAGACTCAGGTTTCTTACACTACAAGCAAGGTACAATAACCTTACCTTATTTGAGCAAAGCAGTGGTGATTTTGATTATTTCTAATGTAGCTGATATGGCAACTTGACTACTTACCTCTTATTCTCTAGATTCATTTCATGAAAGTGCATCTTAATTTGGAACTGATTCTCATTTTTCTCTTCATAAATTAAATTGTGCAAATTGCCACATCCATAGATGTCATTCACTGGCAGAATAACCAAGATAATATTTTATTCCTAACATCTACAATTTAAAACGTTATTTCCTCTTTTAATAATTTCTATGGATTTTTACTGAGGTTTGGATTTTGAAAAGACACTCTAGAGATTGCCCTGCAAATACACTAAAACATCATAAAATTCTCATATTGAATTAAAATCTCTTGACTTCAAAGTTTGGTTAAAACATGAAATGTCTATGGTAGTTAGCTGATATTCCATTGGATTTCCTGATGAGCTCCTAAGCTTCTTGACAGCTTCTTGATCTACCTTGATTAAAGATCTAAGGTATGATCTACAACGAGATCTGACTGGATTATCCTGACAGCCTCTTCAATCAAAATCTCCTTTATCTGAGAGTGTCTCTGATGTTCTTAATATCCTATATTATAAAACTAACAAAGATTCAAAGACAGACACGTGGCTCATTAGAAGAGTGATGACTCTCAAGTGAACTACTGGACATTTAGCAATGACCATGGTTTCTCCAGAGAGATCATGCTCTGCCAGCCCAGATGGCAAATGCCTGAAATCTTTGACTACAGGCAAGTCAAGCGAGTAAACAGCTCCCTCTGTTCTGCATCACTAAACTGACAGTCCCACCCTTTGTTTTAGAACAAGACTTCAGCATACAAGCAATGTGTGTGTCATATGAATGTGAGTTACTTCTCATCTACACCCACTCATACTTCCTTCCTAATAGCAAGTTGTTCCAAAATATCTTGTCAGCAGCCCCTTTCCTGCTGCTTCAAGGAAAAAAAAATAAAATAATCAAATCCGTTGTCCAGTGCTTCATTTTACCCAATGAACTAGACTTGTGTATTTTGCCCTTACAAGGCTAGTTCTTCTTCCTGTTTGTGAATGAAACACTCATCAGCACAATGTCATGTAATGTGACTTCATTCAGCAGCAGCAGCTGCAGAAGCAGTCAAGAATGGAATTTTGGACAATCAGAGGACTGCACAAATATTTCTCTTTTGAGGTTCATGAAGGGGAATTTTTTTTTTTTTGGTGAATGTTTTAATTTTGGCATGATTTTGTTTAAATTCACTTTTCTGCATCAAATTAAATTAAAAAAATAGAAGAATATATTTTGTCTAGGTCGAACAAAACACATCATTTGGCCAACAGGCTGCATCATCTATTTTTAAGTTTAAAGTCACTTAAAATGCAATTTAGCTACTTTTTATGGAGGTTCAAAGCAAAAACCGGATATATTTGATTTTGAAAATATGCAGGTCTCCCCAAATTCTGATTTTTCTGTGTTTCATTCTATGAATTAAAAAATTGCTTGTGCTTCAATATCACCCCGGTACTTCTGCAGGCCACTGCATGATGCTATATAATATTACATAGTGTGAACTTTGAAACAAAACAATGTCACTCCTTTTTAACTTGCATAATACTATTCAAATAATACACTGAAAAATATCTTTTAGCACTCCAGTTTTTTTATCTCAAGGCTTCTTCACTTCAAACTTATCCTATAACTAACTTCCTATTCTTTTCCTCTTCTTGCCTTGCCCTTCTAGTATTTTTATTCCAAGCATCTTTCTTTCTAATTCCTACTACCATTTCTAACTTAAATAACCCTACTATTCCTGTATCAACAAGTTAAATGACATATTCTGCCAAAATAGCATTGTTTTTATGGGTTGCATCATGTCAGTATATCTGCTTTGCCTAGACTATATAGTCCCACTAATTAAACAGACATATGTGTTTAATCCTATGGTTAATCCTACGACTTCAGTGTGATGCAAATGCCTACATTTGTCAGTTCCTGTCTCTCAGGTTTTTGAATAAGAGCAGTCTGAAGTCCCTTAAAAATTCATGCAGGAGAATTGCCTTCACTGGTCAAATGAAGAAAACATATACTGAAATCTCATATCAGAAAAAGTTAGCTAATTTAGTCTTTCTTACAATCAGTAACATTGCACTGTCATTCTTATTCAGATGACTTTGCCATCATATTGCTTATCCCTGAATTAAAAAGGCTTTATATTGTTCAAACAATGACGTGAAACTAATATGCCAGGGGAAAAATAATTACCACATTTATACCTTTTTCACACTCTTACAGATTTTGCATACCGACTCTTTTCTGTATTTTTGACATCCCCCATTAAAAGCTTTGAAATTCCTATATTTATGGGACAAAAAACCAGCTCAATAAGTCATTGGAAAATAATCTATTTCTAAAATTAAACTATCATGTAATCAAGTTTTTTTATTCTGGATATTTATTCAGAACGTATTACAACCAACACGGTGAACAAGCATAGGTACAAAATTCAAGACCATTTTCTTCAAATTATATTTATAATAATGTAAAAAATGTCTATAAATCCACCTTGAATAAAAGACCACATTGTGGTCATATTCAGATATCCATGACTCTCTCAAGACCAGTGCAATACAGCATCTGAGCTTCTGAGACACAGGTTCTCATTTTTGGCTGCATTACAGTTTCTCTCCTGGTGAAACTATGAGTTTTTAGCAGGCTGAGAAGCATCTACTCTGATTGACTTTTTCCTCAGATGTATTCATCACATAACTGCAATCAGGAGAAACCAATTTGTGTTGTTCCAACTGAAGTAGAGCATTTGCAGCATTGTAATTAAGAAGGCTTCATTGCTAATACACTGGGCATTTTGTCTTTTCCGCAGATTTAATGGCATTTTGCAGTGTGATTGAGTTCAAGAAGATTGTGGAACACCTCTCCAAAAACTTTAATACTTTTCTTCTTTAATATAAGGGGTTGGACATGCATCTTCCTGTGGTAAAATTTCACGTCCGTTCTCTAATACAGCCCTTTTCTTAAGCCGCACTGTGTTTCAATAGGGTTTTACAGTCATCCTGTCACAAGGAAGATGCCTCATTTTCCCTTGTCACCTACTTTCAAAGCACAAACATAGTGGCTTTCTCAGCTGATTGTAAAAGTCCCAGTTCTACAAATATCAATGACATTTTGAAAACTCCTTGCACCATTATTAATTATACTAATGAGTAGAAAACTCTGGCAAGTATAGAATCAGGGGAAGGAGGAGAAAAGTGAATTGTGAACAATGAAGTTACTCACCTTGAACTTATTTTGTATATTATCTTTCTATAATAACTTTTATTTCTAAGAAAGTTGCTCTAATTGCTAAGAAAGTAACACTTATTTTAAAAAAATAGTCTCTGAATCTTTTTGTGACCTTTTAAATGGTTTTCCAATAGCATTTTAAACAGGAAATGTTGCTTGCCTGAAAGCAGATTTATTTCAACAAGCTGTCAGTTTCCTTCCTCCCTAAAATGGTTAATAGAAGGATGTTGCAAATACCCTTAGTTGTGAGATGTCATCATATAAACAGGGAGAAGCTTTAGGTTTCCTTACACTGAGAAGGAGTCTAGAGGTAGCTGGATGCTGGAGCTCTTGTTTGCATCGAAAAATGCTGCCAAGAGATTTAGCTTGCTGGCAGGATCATGTACCAAGAATCCATAGGATGACAAAAGTGTCAATCAGATAAGTCAGCTCCTGGATAGAACTCCCGATTTCTTTACACTCTGTAGGGACATGTATGCATACAGCTGCAATAAAGCTTTCTGTGTACACCTTCCTTCACCATAAGGGTGTCCCCAGAGAAGCAGACCCATCTGAGCCCAGGCTATTCAGGCATATTGACTGCTTGATATTTGTCACTCCCACATAACTGCATCATTTCTTGGTGCTAAACTCATTTGTGAAGATAGAGGTATGGTGGGAGATGACACCCACTAGTAGCCACAAGTGGTAAAATTGAAAGAGCTTTCATTTATTCATTTTACAGTGTGATGTATTGGGGTTATGTTATTGATTGTCTCTTCTATTTTTAGAATTGTTGTGGTTTTTTTCTTCTGCTTCTATGTAGTTCCTTAGCCCCCCTCCAGATGATCTTTGTTCCTGTGACAAGCAAGTCATAGTGAGAAAAGGCAGTTGGCACGAGTGCTGATTTCCTCCCACCTTCCTCAGCCTGAAGTTAAGTTCACTATGGGTCACCTAGGGAGTTCCAGGGAAAGGTTTTTGAGGAAAGATCAATAGGCCTTGTGTGGCACTAGCTCATATCGTCACCTTTCCCTCCAGAGTTATAGGTGGACTCCAGTTTAGGAAGAAAAACGGGGTGTCCCTCCTTGCAAAAATGAGACCCAGAATTTATTGCACCTGTTGTTTGGTTTCAGCTTTCAAAGCTACATCCAAAGCAAAGAAAGCCAAAGGAAAAATATGTAGGCAATCTGATATTTTTGTACTATAATTTATTTTTAAAAAATTATGTAGCTGTTATTTTACTGATACATTCTTGTCCAGAGTATCAGGGGTGTTTACTACTGATTGCTTAAGTTAAGCAGTAATTTGCAGATAATTATTGTACCTGCAATAAGCATACCAGGGGTTGAAGAAATGAGGGATGTGATATACAAAGGGCTAGGTTTAGGAAGAAATTATTCTGAAGACTGATACACCCAGCAGCACAGAGGGAAGCAGTGAGGAAAAGTAGGTTGTGCTTTAGTACCAGTAGTGGTTATGAATTCACTACCGTTCCTAACTCTACATTCATCTGATGTGATGATTGTGAATACCCACCTCTGTGTGATGTGATGTGAATATCCCTGCATTGTGTTCCCAAAACTTCTTGTTATAGGATCTTCTGCAGCTCAAGGCTATAACACCCAAAGACCATTTTCCTTACAATTCACTATATCATGGAAACTTCTTGTGTGCTGGTTTTGCAGACAAGGAATTCTGGTTAAAGTTTGAACTCAATGATCTTAGAGGTCTTTTCCAACCTAAATGATTCTGTGATTCTATGACTCCTGAAGCACTGACTAACTAAAAGAAGCAAATACACAAAAGGCAATAAAAATGATCCAATCATCCTATTCTTAACATCATATCTTAGATTCACAAACCTCCCACTCATCTTCAGGCAAATCACAGGGAATATAATCTCTTCTGCCAGTAAAATCTGGGCATATTCACAGCTGCCAATTCTAGTGGGTTGGAATATAGTTGATGGACAGTCTTTTAGATCAATCACTTCTCGCAATTTTGCATATTTAAATACCGCACAGGCACGGAAAATACCTCTTCTTTTTCCGGTTTCCCGGGCTGGGCCGGGCCCCTTCCCTGGCGAGGGCAAAAAGCTGCCAAGAAAAGTCATCCCAGCTCCAGAGGGGCATCCGAGATCAGCCTTAAACAACAGGCAGCTGAGTAACAGCTGGAAAGTGCCGTGCAACTGGGACCACCCGGCGCGGCTCCTGGNAGTCTTTTAGATCAATCACTTCTCGCAATTTTGCATATTTAAATACCGCACAGGCACGGAAAATACCTCTTCTTTTTCCGGTTTCCCGGGCTGGGCCGGGCCCCTTCCCTGGCGAGGGCAAAAAGCTGCCAAGAAAAGCCGTCCCGGCTCCAGAGGGGCATCCGAGATCAGCCTTAAACAACAGGCAGCTGAGTAACAGCTGGAAAGTGCCGTGCAACTGGGACCACCCGGCGCGGCTCCTGGGCACTGGGGGGTTTCTCTCCTTCCCCCACCCCAAGTGGCCCCGTGCAGACCCAGCGGGAGCCAGCAAAGCTCTCTGCAGCCAACACAGCTTATATTGAACTGAAGAAGACACCATGCAGCCAGCAGCATAAAGGGAGAGAGGTTTTCTCCACCGTAAAGCCTGAACAAGAACCACTCTTCAACACGGCAGGTTCAAGGTCAGAGAGAAAGTGAGTCACGTGAGATGAAGCTGAAAATGGTGGTGGGAAAAGAGAGGAGGCGCTTTGGCACCTAACTTAAAAATGCTTCTTGCAGGCCGTGGTAAGATACTGTAATATCACAAACTGCTATGTCTCTTTAATCCATTTGAGTACCTAGGGAGATGGGAAATTCACGTGGGGCGTGTAAAGATCTGACAAATGCCTATGCCAGACTATACAGAAGCAGTGAAAGGCTTTTAGAGATTTGTGAAGAAGAGAGCCTTTGTGTTCAGGCCAGAATAACTCATCCTTAAAAAGACTAAAACACTATGTCTATTGGACTCATGACTGCAGTATGAATAAACCGCAAAATTCACAGGAGAGAAGTTTTTTCACTGCAGCAGGTTTCGGGCGGGTCTGTTTCTGGTAGCAGTTTGGAAACCATGTGAAGCAGAAGAAACCCTTTTTTCTGAAGCGTAAGAGCGAGACTTTAGGAACTGCAACACTGACCAAATCCCATGGTTTGTTATCCTATGTGTCAGTTGGGTAAAAGGAGGGGGTGCTGGAAGACAGGGGAGTTTTGCTTTAATTTCTTACTATTTCTTTTTACTTTTAGTTCTGTTAGCAATAAACTTTTTCTTTATACAGCAACTGTTTAAGTTTGAACCTGTTTTGCCTCTCAGCTCTCCAGCTTTCCTCAATACTTCCTTATTTTCCCCTTATGAAAAATAACATATTTCGTGTGCTTGACGTTTAGCTGCGTCAAACCACGACACCAATTCATCATACTATTCAGCAACTGAAGATCCAACTCATGCCTCAACAAGAAATCTGTTTGGATTTTGTCTGGTTAACTTTCATGGTCCTATCCAATTAAAAGGTAGATAAACAATGTCATTTTCTCAGTATGTTAGTGGTAACAACATTCACCTACATGAACTGGGGAGAAAAATAATAAAAAAAAAATTAAAAATCATAGATTTGTTACTCCTTTGAACATTTTTTGCAAAAAAGGTCTGGGTTTGCCATGTATTTTGAGAAGGATCAGAACCAAAATTTTAATGAAAGACCACCGCCTATTCCTATTCCAGAAAGAACTAGTCCATCCTTCCAAAGTTTCCCTACTTGACATGCTCATTTGGTAGAACTTGTTCCTAGGTCCTACCAAAAGCACATGATTCACTGTGGTAGTTTCCACTTTTCATTTAGACCAGCTTCTTGCCCAAGGTTATGGAAGCAGGCTGTGATGGAGGTGTGAAATGAATGGAGCTCTTCCAAGCACAGTCCACCTTGAGCATCATCACTGTCTCTTTCTTCCTGGGTTGGAGCTGTGGTTACCCTGGTTGCTCCAGAACCACCTCCATGCTGATTTTGTCTTGGACTTTCAGTGTAAAGAAATCTCTTTTTAAAAGGCACAGACAGGGCTTTATGTATGGGTAGGAATTTCAAAATTTTACCTGGAAAATGACACAGGAAAATGTATTTTCACTGGGAAAGGACACTGCCACTAAAATTTCTTAGCACAATAGGAAAAAAAACCTAAGAAAAATTCCAGTGCAATGAAAAGCATTAGGATAGAATAACTGGTAAGTCAGTGGTTTCAATGATGTCAGTGTTGTAACTCTTCAAATGCTTGTTATTTCAGAAAAAAACCCATCAAATTTTAAAAGCCAAGAAAAAAATTTCATTCACAGTCGCTACTGTTTTGGACAAATACTGATGATCACGTATATGTGTATTATACAACGTGGGGGTTAACACAATAAAACAGTAGCTATGACTCTGAGAGATTTAAAAAACAAAGGTAAAAATGGAAAAGTGTGTTACAGATTATCCTTGCCTGCATGTATGTGGATATATCTTGAAGTAGTTTTACAACAGCACTGACAATAGCCAGATTCAAACCTCCAAACACTTAGGTTCTTAACTAGAGAGCTGAGATTCATGTATTTACACAACTTGTTTCTTGTACAAATATGGTATTTTCATTAGTTTAAGAATATTCTGACTCCTTTAAAGGTTTTCACGCTTTTCATTTGATTGCTCTCTACTTCCCCACATTTTTGAACTGGCAAAAAGTACGTAAAAAATTTGAGTCAACCCTTAAACAGAATAAAGAACTAGCCTTGGAACACTTCCCTTAAATGCTAGAAATTCAGTTATAGGCAGTGAAACTGACATGTCACTCTCCATGATGACAAATGAAGGCTTTGAGAAAGAAAAGGAAAAGGCCATTTACCAAGCTTCTCTCTGTCTCTCTCTTTTTTTTTTTTCTATGTAAACAAGAGAGGTCATATTTTTCTAGTCTATATGGGCATTCACTCCATTTATGATCTTGGCTGTGAAAAGGTTCTAGGGAAGTATTTATGCTCACTGTGTAGCCAGGGGAATGAGAATAGTTGATCTTATATTGGATCTTTTGGTGTCTATCATACTTCATATTTTTCATCTGTCATGGCAGATCAAACCAATATGATAGAATAAGCTGTCTGGGCACCTTGACTCTGCTATTGCAGTGCCTCTACACTCCCACATCCAGTCACTGGCAAAGACTTTCCAGAGGTACCATAAGCAGGAATCTTTTTGGACTGTTGTTTGTGATGCTATTTATAAAGCAAATTGTTACAAAAATAGCTCTGGAGCTGAAACATATTTTCTTCTCTAGGGTAGGAGATGACCTATCTCTCCCTGCATTGATCTCTATGATGATTCCTGAACTATTTCCATACAGTGCACTTTTCTGGATAATATTACAGATCGTATTGTGACAAACACAAAAATGTATATTTTACCCCTCAATTATTGTCTCTGAGTCTTTTCTCACAATAGGTCTCTGCTCTTGATGGAGGCAGAACAGACATGTGGAAGAGGCAATAGGATGCTTGTGACCCTAGCCTGTGACTCTCCCTATTTATTTCTGTAGCAAATTGAAAAATTTCCCAACTTCTGTCTACAGTCAAAGGCTGTTTATGGAATCCGTTTCTGAATGGTTATGAAATAGTTATGAAAGAAGGAATTAGACGTGAAAAAAAGTTGCCTCAAGAAATAGACCTGAATAACTTTCTTGCTCAGGAAGGAAATGCTGGGAGAGAGCAACTCCTACTTTACTTTTTGCTGACTGCACTTGCATGGCCCTTACTGAGTGACTATCTGAAGCAAAACACGGCGTATTGTGCTCTATTCCATGTTTGGAATCACATAGAAGATAAGTAACCTCTTCTTCCCAATATTTTTACAAGGCATCTGAAAACCAGTAAAACAATTGATATCATAGTATTTTCAGTGGAAAGTGTGCTAAATCCAGAACATCATTTCTTCTGATGAACAGAGATTGCAAACTGCAGCTTCAGATCATACTAGTTTGTTTACATCTTAACTAGCACTTAGGAATAAATCCAAGGGACTCTTCAATGCTCTGAGATAGTAAATTAAATTAATCTGAGCTATGATATGATTAATTTATTTTTTTCACTTTCTTAGACAAAGAGAGTCATAGAAATGTTAGTTGTATGGAACTTCTCAAGGTCACCCAGCCTCCCATTTGAAAGGGGAATATTGCTAACAAGATCAGGTCAGTGCTGGATTTGCCTAACTGAGTTTTGAAAACCTCTGAAAACAAGGATTCCTCAGACTCTCTGAGTCACAGCTAGCCTGCACTTACCTCCTGGTGAAGAAGTTTCCCTAATGTCCAGTATGAAGCCTCTGACTCACAACCTGTGGCCATTGCCCTCTCTTGCATAGTCTTGCAGTATCTAGAAGAGTTTGGCTACGCTGTCCTCGTAACAACTCTTCACATATTCACCACCTGTTGTTATACTGTCCATTTGCCTCCTCTTTCCCAGACCAACCAAATTCAGACTCTCTGGATTTCCCTCATGCATGATGGCTCTTTCGGAGTCCCTGCACTGGAACACTACAGCTTCTCCGCAATCTTCTTGAACTTGGGACACAAAACCAGACAGAGTACTCTGCAATCAACCTGCTGGCCACACTTCTCTTAAGGTAACTCAGTATGAAATTAGTATTCATGCTGAGGGCTCTGTCAGCTCACCTTTGTTCTGGCATCACTGCAATCCTCAAGTTCCCTTCAGCTTCCATGAAGAAGCAGGATTTGTTACTTTGTAGAACACACAGAAAAGAACCCCCAAAATTAAATAATCCAGTGACATCTTCCGTAAGAGTTAATATTTATCTCACTCTCACTTTAGCTCACTGATTTCCCTTCCCTCTGTATTGTGCACTAGAACTTTTTCTTTGTTTTTTTTTGTTTTTTTTCATCCAGTAGCAATAGGGCTGTTGATCTATATTTCTGGAGTGCTATGGGAACAGCTAAGGCTGCCCTGGTTCTAGCATACCGAGTGATCATGCATAAGCTGGACTGGGGTAGAGAGCTATGTTCAGGTCTAGGGGAGCTTGACTAATAACAGTGAAATTCCAGGAAGGACCGATTTGACATTTGTGACTGCAAGAAGCAAATTTCAGACACCAAGATAAATTAATGTTTTCTAAAACAGATTAAAGGGAGGACTGAGTCCATTCTAAATAAATTCAGAGTTAGGTATACAGCAGAATGTTATGTTCTTTTCAAACCTCAAATAAATGCTACCTGCAGAATATAGTTGTTGTTGATATTTTTCATTCCTCTCTTTCTGTTCCATTTCACAACAGCAAACTTTAATAAACATAGAAAATGGGGCTTATTATACTGTGTAATACCTTTCAAGAATTCTAGCCAAAAGGCTTTCTATATTTATGGTTCTATCAAAAAATATGGCTAAAAAAAAGAAATGGTTCCCTCTCATTAGGAAGTGAATCTGCCAAATGTTATTACTATAGGAACTCTAAGTCACATTGGATCACCACCTGGCACCATCAAAGCTAAACTACAGTCAACTTTAACAGGAAAGAAAAAACATCAAATTATCATCGGTTAATGATATATTTTCAGAATCAGGTTAATTCAATCCTCCCATAATATAGTAAAAAGAAAAGTTTTACTCTTCAGTAGAGGAATTTCTTGCCACCGACAAGAAGTTAAATATTAAGAAAATCAGAAAACATTGAGATTTAAAACTCAAAGACCAATGAAGGAAAAAAACAACGGGATGAAAGGATGGAGTTAACATTTTTATTCAACTGATAAAGCAAAGTGTTAATGTAATTCTGGGGTATGCTTGAGGTCTAGTTTTTAAATTTACAGCTAAGTTTTGCAAGATGACTAGGTAATCTGGAAAAATTGAAGATTCACTAAATATAAGAGATCAACTCTGCATTTTTAAAATTCTTCTGATGGTCATAAATAATTTGGTTGAATTTGAGCTTTTTAACAAAAAATATACATAAATAATATAGATAGCCAACCTGCTGGGAAATCCTAATGCCAGAAAATGCAATGCAAATATTTGAAATAACTTCTCATATAAATTTATACATAGATATGTGTGTGTGTGTGTGCATACACACTAAATTTTGTTATAATAATTAAACCACTGTTTCTGAAAGGAATTCCTCAGAACCAAGCATAAGTTTTTAAGTGCCCACCAAACCATATACATGTGGTCTTCAATTTATTCCTCCAGTTTCACCAAGATGTCTGCATTTGGCTAGAGCTTAGAAGCAGTGTCTGCATTTTCTAAATGCTCAACATGCCTTTTGTTTATTTGGACCCTGTCTTGGCAGATGGAGAGACTGCCTCAACTATTTGGAGAATTTAAGACAGGGAAGCTGGCGTGGGTGTCTGCATGAGCTGTGGGAGGTAGTGCAGCTTGGAAATGGGGACGAAATTGTTTCAGGATTTGTAGATCTCACCATCTTACAGACTACATCTACAACTGAAATTACAGAACTCTCGCAGTTAGGAGCAAGCATGGCTCTCCAGGCAGCATCCTGGACAGCTAGCCATGGCTACCAAGTTGACTTCTAGAATGGCATCACATAGTGTCCAGCCTAGTATTCCACAGAACAGTACTATTAAATGCGAAATGTCCTAATCATGGACTGCTGTTGCCATCTCAGCAAGACAGCACAAAGTTTGAGAAGTCTCGGATCTCTGATGCAACACCAGGAGTTGATTCATGAAGCATCAGGACAAGAGAAAACAAGATGGCAAAGCACATCTTGTGTTGGGACCAGGGTTGTGGTCCAGATTAAAAATTTATTTGTTTAAGTTTTATTCCTATACATGTTTCTAATAATTTGACTTGTTGCATGGTGTATCCTGACTCAGAAAACAAAAGTAAATATGTTAAAAAAAAAAAAGGATGTATGCAAATTATTAATGCAGTCAAGCTAGTTCCCTACAAATTAAGAGGTATATTCTGTCACTGGTGATGGTAAGGTTATTTTTCTCTACTAGGATCCTCCATCTTTCTCAGAAGGGTCCACCTGTAATTAAAAATACAATCACCTAATGTTAAGTAAGGTTAACAGTATTTCGTAATATTTTTATTTCTTTTTTAGGTCATCAAGGGCAATGTGATGGTTTTGACTTTGTTCAAAAAGGAATCAACAATAGTATTTACAGTACTACTATGGTACAGTGCAAAGTTGGTAGTCCTGTATTTTTAATAATGATTTTATTTGGTCAGTAATGGCAGCCTTGGTGTATATTAGTCTAGCTGCTGAAAAAATCGGTGAGAGAAAGTGTTCACTGTAGGTGGGTTCTGTTGAGCTTAAGGGGAATGTATGGGTTCCCAGTCTCTCTATTTCTTTAACATTAACTTTTAGAATATATTGGGACCAGTGCTGCGTATAAGCCTAAATTGTTATACATTTGCAGCAGTTTTATATTAGAAAATACAGGCTCACACAAAAATAATGCATTTAACCAAGTCCATGCCTCATACAATGTTACATTTCTCTGGTCTTTCTCCTCCTGCTGGTGGAGTGCTCCTGCTATTCAAAGCAAATCCCCTACTGGTGCCACTAAGAACAAGAGAGAAGCTGTTTTGCTTTATGGTAAGTGTGGGGATAACTGGTTGATTTTTAGGGCCCTGACAAGAGAATTAACACAGAGAAAAAGTGAGGAAATTTTGACTGATATGCTCTGCGACAAGCATCTGCCTTACACATTGCTGAAAAAGGGGTAGATGGATGCTGTGCAGGTAATAATTTTATTCCTTTGCAGATCAGTGCTTCTTTTCTCAGTGGAGTCTGTTAAAGTGCGACATACTGGAGACAAGTGAAATACTGGCAGGGATGAAACACCTTGCTTTTAAGTACAGACCTTTTTTCCTTCAGGTGATTATTCTGATGAAATCTGTGTGACTAATTTTCTACAAGCTTTTAAATAAGAATCCAAAACACCTTTAAATTTCCCAAGGAGCAAACTCTATCATCCAAGGAGTATTTGCCATAGAACTCAAAACTTTTTCGGGTATACTCATCCCAAAAGATGTCACGGTAAACAAAACTGAGCCATCGTCACTGACCAATCAGCATTTTCTTTAAATTTCTAGTTATTCACTGCAGACAGCTATTAACAACACTTCCTTTGTAAATGAAACATGTTCTAAAGTCAGTCCTGTGCACTAAGGCTCTCAGATCCTGTCCCTGTTCTGTTGGTCTAGTGCTGTATGGACTTATGCAGAACACTTGAGCAAATTTTATGAGCTTTGATGCAACGTATTTGGGAGAAATGACAATCTCTGTTACGATAATATATTTTGGAAATGGCAACCCCTACATTTCTTCTTTACTTTTTCCCTAAAAACTGTTTATTTAGGTACCTATATAATAGCACATTTAATGTCTTGCTTTCATATTTCTCACACTGTTATATGTTACCTTGTAGCTGGAGATGTAGAAGTAGTTTTTCTATATCAGTAGTAGACCCAGAAAATATTACCAAAGTAAAATTTTCAATTTACAATATGAAGCTGAGGTCTTCCTACCACATTGGAACAAAATAATGTTATCATGGAAGATGGCCTTCCTCCTTATGGCTTCAAATTTTTATCTGGTCAGATTGGACAGGAATTTCAACCTTATCATTGAGATACCTCTGAGGAAAATCCTACTAAACATTATAACACTAAATGGGTAGGATTGGTGAGTTTTCTTTCAAGCACATAGCCAGAGAGAAGACTGCCTTTAAGGTGATTCTAGCTCTGTGGTGTGAGTCAAACACCAACATAATTTTACACGAGTCAGAGTATATCTGGAACAAGCAAAAGGCAGCATTTTTGACTCCTGCTTGCACTCTCTTCTTTACTTAGTAGGAGAAGAGCATTTTCCAGGCAATCCCATGCATTTTTATTTTCCAGTTTTGCGTAGTTTTTATTGCCTGGGGGTGGGGGGAGGGAGAAGCCTGCAGCCTGCAGAACAGCTAGTACAAGCCTATGAGTTAATATATATACCCCTACAGAGCTACTGACAATGTAATTTGTAAATTACATCATTTGAGCCCTGCTTACATGCTTATGCTTTACCAAATGATCTTCTGTGAATCAGAGGAGGCCTGTGTTTCACTGCATAGCATACCCCACTGGAATGCTGCTCACCAATTTTAGCAATATATTTTTTAATTTTGTTTTTAGCATCAGACTGAATAAGATCAAATACCCTCCAGCTCACAAGTGCTCCTCTAGTTGCTTACTGTGTTTTCCTACTGAAGCCGCAGCCTGATGCACATTCTCAGACTTGCTGATGAGTCACCCGATGAAAGAGGACTCTGGGACAGAGCCCAAGCCTCCCCACCGGCCTGCGCAGCTGAAAACCAATACTGGTTGCTATTTAGGTCAACAGCATAAATGCCAGTGTATTTGCAACATTTTAAGGATGGTTCAGAAAAAAGAGAAGTTAAAAAAAATAGTCCCTTTCCCCAGTCCTAATGCTAGATTCACAGTGTTTACAAACAGCTGTTGTAACAGCCCCAAGCTCCAAAAAATATGTGACACATCTGAGAATCTGACAGTGAAACCCAGCATTTGTTTGAGTGCATCCCTTATATGGCTTGGTGTAACAGGAGACTTGGTCCTCCTGGTATTTGTTGCTGTGGCAGCTGTGTGCATGGCAGTGGCAGCAGCTATGCAGTTATTTGCTCCTTTATTTACTGCAGCAAGTAGAAAGCGATCCTGCAGACAGGGGAATTCAGACAGCAGAGAGAAGGGAGCAAAGCCCACTGAAAAAAAAAAAAAATTAAATAAATAACTTATAAATAAAGGGGTCCAGCAGGGGTTCATGGAACAACTTGGGTGTTAAAGGTAACAACACAAAGCTTGAAAACAAGTGTTGCACACTCCCATTTCTCACTTCAGGGAGGTTTTAGGAAAACAGCAGTCCCACACGACTCCTACACTGCATTTCTGCCTCACCATGGCTGTTCCTACACCCACTTTCCATCTCACTCTGACATCCTGCAGGGAGAACTGGCTTTTGCAATTCCTTCTGGGGCTGAAGGCAAGGCAAAGGCTTCAGATCTCTTCCCTAGAGAAGTGTTACAGTGTTAGGAGCAGAAGAAGTCATAGAAGCAACATGCTACACAAATGATGCCGAGTGAACACAGAACTACATGCAGTTGTTTCGTTAAGAAAACACTTCAAACCAGCTGAGCTGTGTTCAGGAAAGGGATGATTTTTAGTGCACAGAATATGTTAGGAGAGGAAGCGGCTGTACACAAAAAAACCAGCAGATCTTCCCTGTTCCCAGCAGCAACTACTGGGTCAAACGCTGAGGATCTTTGTATTACAAAGTGTTGTTCCTAAAACACACGTATCAATGGAGATACCCTCGTGCAGGTAGCTCTAATTTCTATTGAATTTTATGTTTTGTGCAGTGTTCTAAAAATACCATCTTTAGGTTACATTCTTTATATAACATAAATGGCTTATGTTTTCCCTACTAACAAAACCCTGTAGCTTTTAAAATACTTGGAAAAAGAAATGCCTGGCATTTTGTACATAAGTAAGGTTTAGAGAAAATAGATGTCAGGACCCAGGGATATTTTCACTTTTATCCCGTTAAACTTTACAAGTTTTAGCCGTGCTTCTGAATTCTTCAGAGAAGCTTTGAAATTCACAAGTTCATACAATTCGCAGAGCATCTGTTGCGAAAAATAGAGATTGTGACTTCCAATTTAAACAACTAAGAATTCCACTATTAAAAATAAAAACCTTCTTATTTAAAATAAAGCCCAGAATAGTCATCATGGGAGCAGCATAAAAAAATCTGACTTAGAAATTTCAGAGTAAGATGGGAATTGGTATGAATTGGAGGACTTTTTGTAGTCCATTAGAATTATCTCTATATATACCTGCAATGTAAAATTAAAAATTAGGCGTCTAGCTGCTGTTAAAGCCATTTAGGAATTATGCACCAAGACCTGGATCCCTTAAGTACTGAAACACCCATTAGAGTACCCTTTAAAGTTCCTTAATTTGGATAAAAGTAAAACAGCTTAAGCCTTTTCAAGAGCTGTGCCTCAACAGCCTTTTGGGATTCTGAAAATCTTCTGAGTGCAAAGCCTTTAACTGGGTAGCAGAAGAAACTCTTTAATAGATGGAGAGCACAAGGGGAAAAGAGGATGAAAAGAGGGACTTTGTGGGGGAGGACAGAGGATCTGCTCTTGGCAGAGAAAACTTCTGAAGAGGATGCTAAGAAGACTGAGGACGTGGGTGACAGTCGGTGACATGAGGATGTTTCAATTGCATTTGAGGGTTGTTTAGCCCTTTGTGCACTGAAAACGAAGAATAAATTTGCATGTATCAAATTCAGTGTGAATTTTGCACAGGCCTAGTTCAATAGTCAAAATTTCTAAGGCTTGCTTTTGTTAACAGCCTCTCGTTGTTCTCCAAGCTTTATGAACGAAGCTCTGTGAGGCCAGGTTCCCGTGACAGATTTCAAATGGGGACATAAAGTTATATATTTTTGACCTTGACTTCCCCAAGATCTTCCAGAGAGCAATGGCACAGTTGGGACACTATCATTCCAGTGCCTCACAGTTACAAAATGCCACACCAATATGGGCCTCAAAAATGAATGTCAGTTAGTGTGCTCTCATTTACATATACAAAAATAAGCCCAAAATAAGATCATGGTCGTATTAGAGGCAACACATCCTGGGGTGAATCAGTAAGCAGGAAGTCACAGTTATTGCACTGTTCTTTGTCAGATGGATTATTTTGCCAAATTTCTTAGAGGTGTGGAGAATTAGGCTTTCATAATGGCCCTATCCTTAGGATTTTCAGGTTTTTTCACATACTTTGGCACTAGCTGCTTTAGCTATGCTCACAGAACATCAGTTCAAAATGAGGTGATGATACGCTCAAGAGAGTCACCTAAGCAAGGGAGGGACTGGTTTAATACCATGAAGAAAGTTTTTAGACAGGTGTTTTAAAAGTATAATTGGACTGAGGAAAACACCACCCTGAAAGGATGGGGGAGAAGAATCTTGTGGTCAGCTTATTAAATGTGGCTCTTACTGCAGTCCACCTTCTTTTAACAGAACACTTGGAATCATGTGGGGGAAAAAAAACAACCTCAAAGTTTCTTATTGTTTGAAGAAACAATTTGTAAATAAATGTGCCAGGCTTTACTCCATTTTGCACTTCTGCATTGTGTGTAAAATATTTCCCTTAGCTACTGCATGAACAGCAAATTAGGTGAAAAATTTTGCTCAAGGTTTCAGGGATTTCTTTGTATCTCTTCCCTATCTCTACCAAAGTTTCCTATAGTCAATCTACAGTACTCTTCGCTACTGCAAAACTTTGCAGGAAACACAGGCCTCTATGTCTCTATAAATGTCTCATGGCCAAGTGCCTGCAGAAGAGCACTGTCCACTTCAGCTTATGGGGGTTTTTTTCATGTTTGAAAGATAAACCTTAAATTACCAGGGCTTGGACACTTTTTCTTCATTATTGCTCCCTACGTTGTCACGGTTATCATCTGACATCCTCTCTAAATTTTTTTCCTATTTAACAACTCTTGTACTGTTTTTTCAACCTGAATATACAGGCTGCTTGAAACTGGAGTGGGAGAAGGGGGAAGTGAACATTTGTGTATAGAGAATAACATTAACAAGGGGCTGAAAAACATTTTTTACCCACAGACCCCCACAGACAAATAGACTGTGTGCTGTGACCAAAATGTCACTATTTTTAAGGTGTCTGGCTTCTACCTGCCTCACATAATGGTCACTCAGAAAAGGATTTTGGCAGTTGGTTGACCACTAAATATGGACCTGATTTTTTGTGTTATTTTTATTTGTTTTACATTGTGGTTAGGCTTTCAAACTTTTACTGAGAAGTTGAAAAAAAAAAAAAGACAAGAGAGAGGGAGGGAAAAAGAAATAATCCAAAGAGATGTGGAGAGATAGAAAGGACAATTTATACACACAGACAACCCACACAGGCACACCAAAGATTTCAAAAATAGGATAGCAGAGAGGATTCATAAACAGCCTCTGAAAACACAGGCTCCCTTTTCCTTAGGAAAATATGCCATCCCTTTGAGCAGCATCCCAAGACAGAGTGGTGCAGATCTGTCATTATAAGGTGTGCTAGTGTGATGGCTGTCAGCAAACTTGGCTCTGGCCCTGCTTAGCCCAGCTCCTCTCCCTGTTAGCTCAGCAATTTCCCAGGGGTCAGCCCATCTTGCCACAATGACATGCTGGCGCCACAAGAATGTTTCTTAACTGTACACTGTACCTTGTAATGAATGCAGACTAAAATACTCTAAACCGCTTCAGTTTGGGAGCAGCCACGACCTCAGGCTTGACAGCTCAACACCATATTTGTTTGTATGGAGTACCTGATAAAAAGGATACCAGCAGCAATGAACACAGCATTTTCTCTCCATCTCTCACTGTTAATTTTATGATACTTGGAATATGAATTATTCTACTCTTTCATTGGGCTTAAGCTGGAACCATCTCTGGGTTACCAATAACTCTGAGAAGATCTATGTGAACTGCAGCTGACCAGAAGAGATAAAGTACGGAGAGGACACACATTTTGTAAAGCACTTCACTTAGAGGAGAAAAGTCAATATTTCTTCTAGAGTTACACACTTGTCCTGAAAGCATTTGTCTTATTATATCTCCAATTAGGAATGAGTTGTGTTAAATTTAACATAAAGGTTTGATCTCTGTCAGACTTTGCTGTAGCTGAGAAATAAAGATGTCCCAAGCTTTAGAGCAACCCAAAATGTAAATTAGGGATAATTTTCAATTTTGTAAGTTTTAAAATCCGGTTATTAAAGTTTTTAGAGAGATGTTTCTGTCCAAATTAACGTGAAAACAAGACCATATGCCAAAGTCAAGAGTATGGACTTTATTCAACAGTAAAAGCAAATTTCACAAATCTCCTTCAAATTCAGCAGGACTCTTTTTTCCCATTGCTTTCATGCCATCAGGTGCAAGAAATCACAACTTCAGGGCCTCCACGATATGCAGTGACTTAATCCCACCACCCTTCCCCTAAACAAAGCGTACAAAATCCAAGCAATGATGTGCAGGATGAATGGGATCTAATTCAGGTAGCTTTCTGCAGCTGTTGTGTCATGTTTTGCATGCAGCTTACATGAGGAAACTTGGAATCCAAATTTCAGAGTGTTTATCTTTTTTTCCTTTTTTTTTCTCCTCTCATGCATCGCAAAAGAGAAATAATTCAAAAGAGAAGGCTCCTAAAAGCATCTTACATTTTGGTAATATTAGCTAAAACTTCTACAGTGGTAGTTAGTAATTTGTCATTCTTAAAAAAATGGTTTAAAGTCTTTATAAGCTGGTGTTTGGGGTATATTTTACATCATAATTTTATCTAGCTTGGATGGAATACTCAAAATACATTAAGCTATTTGATTTGTCTTCACTTTGAAAAACAAAGATATCTTCCAAGCTATTTTAGAGATCTTGAAAGGGACATGCATGCAGGGACAGCATGTAGCACATCTTTTCAGAGTTTCCCATTTATACAGGTCCACATTATCTTACCTCACATTAGGAGATCATATTGCTCTCAGTAAAAAATTCTTGCCAAACTTTCTCCATTACAAATTGCACAGCTAATTTTTTCTGCCACTTTTCCTTAATGAGACCTGTGGGTTTACTGCCAGTCTCTTTCGATATAGAGGCATCAGAGGCAGCACTCTCCTCGTGCAAAACTCATATAAGATATCTGGATTACGTTAAGCTGAGTAGGCAAGTGGGACCTGACTCTTGTAACTTTGCAAGAAAGGTTCGTAGCAGAGGAATTCTGCTTGATTTACAGTTTGCTAAGGGAGGGAGACTTCCCTTTGGGGACCTTGGTGTGCTTTGACATGACTCCAAAGCATGAAGGTGAGATGCCTTCTAGTGGGGTGGCGCTGCCTTTGGTCTGACTGCAGTTTCTCAGTTGCTAGATTTTCTGTTGGGACTTTTGGGTGTCTGACCATGGGAGACAGCTGAAGCTGAGCCACCTCTTGCCTGGAAGCAGCCTGGTAGAGCTGGAGGCGATGGTCCACTTTTTTCTTTCCACCAGTGCAGGGTTGCAGCAATTCTTCTGATATGACTTTAGAGCTTCTTTGTTCATGGAGGCAGGTGGTGGTAAAGAACCATTCTGTCTGCCTTTGTTCGTTCCTTCAGCCTGCCTAGGTAAGCAGAAAGTCTGTTTTGGCAAGCACAACTTAGGGCAGCCTCACCTTGTAGGCAGTAACCTTAACATTGACCTTCCCTGTCTGACTTCTTTGTGAAGGGAGCTCATCTGTGTCTCATGAACGATCGGAGCTTTTTTTTTACTTTCTTATTTAGATACTGAATTTAGGCAGCACAGCAGAGTGAATGACATTTATGCAAAGTGATATTATTTCTCATATTTTTCCCTAAGCTTGAAAATTCTGGCATTGATTCCTTGCTCACTTCCCACTGCACTAAACTGGTACTTCTCAAATACTGACAGCCATGCACATAAGGTGAATGAAGATTGAGACAATTGTCAATCTATCTGGTAAAAGTGATGGTGCTTCGAAAGTTTTTTGTGCAGACTCTATTCTGAAATTCGTAAGCATTGCTATTACACTCAATTAAACATTTTCCTGACTGGCTGCTTTCACTTTGATTGCTTTCTATTTTGGGGAGGGGGGGAAATAAAGTAAAAATAATTATAAAGTATATTTTAAAATGAACACAAGCAGCTCTATTTGCATGTGAAAATTTATATACTCGGGAGAAATAGGCTGAGGTTTGCACTGACAATCTATTTTGGCACAGATCTCAAAAAATCACATGGAAGAAGTTTGTATCTGTAAAAGAAAATTTTATAGACACACTAAACTCAAGAAACTGAGTTAACTAGCCACAGGAAAGATGCAGAAAAAGCTCAGTGAAAACACAGGCTAACTGGAGCCTTTGCAGGACACTGAAACTTCCACAACTGGAGGAACAGGAGCAGCACAAGAACATCATCAAGACCAGCAACACCAGACTTTTAAAATCCTGACTCTGGTCAACATTTCTAAAGTGGTGGGGTCTCGTTCAGCAATCTGGAATGGCTACAGCACCTCTTAAGAGCCTGCAACATGCTATGCAGATGGATCTGCATGAAGTTAATGCTGAATTGAATTAATTTGCATAGCATTAGTTCTCACAGACAAGTAAGTGTTTTTCCATTCCTTTGTACATTGTATTTCCAGCCAGACACTTTTTTTTCTTTTTTTTCTTTTTTCTTTTTTTTCTTTTTAACTGCAACTTCTCTTCCACACAGGCACGGCTCAGTGTCTGACCATTGCTCTCTAATGAACATCAGTATTCACAAACTCTGATGAGTCAGAACTCAGAATCAGAGCCCTTGACAAAATCTGGACGTTTCTTTATTTCTACTTCCTTTATCATGTACATGACACTGTGATTGCATTACCTTCAATAAATATCCCCCTCAACTTCAGGCTGATGTCTTTTGAAGACACAGCTAGGGAGCTGTGTGAATCTATTCTAGGGGAGACAGAAGAGAAGGGGAAGAAGTGAGAAAAGACCAAGTGAAACTTTCTGCACAGCCCAGTAGCGAGTTACTTCCCCTCCCGAAAAATACTGGAGAAGACCCAGAGCTGGCTATGCTACACCACCAAACGTAAAAGGAAAACAGATTACAGAGAGACCCAAGTCTCTGAACAGAACTGTCAGGGTGCTCATAATGTAAAGGATGGGCATGGGATGGATAGTTAGGGAAAAGAGACCTCTGAAATGGAAGCAACCAGTGCCAAACGGAGACATCAAGCTGGCAGGATTTGAGGTCAGAAATGCAGAGATGCATTGAGGAGCTGAGGATGTCACCCAAGTGTCAGAGAGAAGGCCACCTCCACAACAGCAGAGGAAAAGTGAGAAAACTGCTCTAAAGTCCTGGAGGTAATAGGAATATATTTTTTAAAAAATTGCAGATGAACAGATGCTATTTTTCAAGGGAAATGGCTTTAGCATTTTCAACAATCACCCTGAAATGCTATAGCTTTCCTGATATATGAGAAACAGTTATTTTTCCTATGTGCAGCCATTGTGTCTGTTAGTAGGTGGAAGAGGTATTGAGTAAATACCCTGAGGTATATGCTGCAGGCTGTGAAAAAGAGATGACTTGACAGATCAGAAGGGCTTTAACAATAGATTGAGAAGTTGAATGCTCCTTACCAAAGCTTGACCAACGCGTGCAGGATAACCTGGATGTGTGAGGATCAGCATCTGGGGAGAGACCTACACACTCTTTGTGCTTCCTGAGGAGACGCTGTAGTCAAGGCTCTATAGTTGCTCATAAAGATGCAAGGCAGGTCAGTAAGAAAGCCTGGCTAGGGAGGTCTGTTACCAGAGCTGCAGAGTGTCAGACGTGGTAATGCAAGAGATGATGGCCCTTCTCTTCAAGAAAGGCAGGCATTTGAGCACCACCACCCCATCACCCCTAAAAAAACTCCAGGAAGAAACTGAATTAGATGTGGGAAATCAGGGAGAGAAAGTCAAATATAAAAAAAAGAGAGAAACAGAAGGTTATACCAAGTGCCAAAGGGAAGAAAAGACTAAGCCTTAAGCTAAGAAGCGGGGAAAGGCCAGGTCTGCATTCACAAGGAAGAGAAAGAAAAAGGTTTGAGCATAAAATCAAAGGAAGGAAAAGGACAAGCTGAAAGCCAGAGGGGAAGAGAGGGCAAAAATAAAGTCAGAGGGAAGAAAGAAGTATAGTGTGTTAACAGAGAGCCTGCTGAATAGGAACCAGGATAATTCTCTCAAAAGTTAAAAATTTGATCTCCTTGTGTTTTCACCATGTCCAAGTACTTCTGTAGCTAAAAATGGGAACTGGGTTAGAATGCACAGAACATGCTATAATCTGCTTATCTCAGTGAACTTGAAAGCAAAGTGGCCGTTTGTGTCATTTCCATTACATTATTGATACCACAGGGCTTGTTTCCAGAAGCAAATCTTATCATGTCTTGGCTCTCACAGCATGGACACAAAGAGAAAGAAACCTACTTGGACCACAGATACCCAAAAGAGTGAGGAGGTATGTTCCAAGAAAAGTGAATGCTGTTGGATTAGCAGCAATGTGCTTAAAGTAAAACAACAACTTGTTATAGTGAGTAAAATAAAATATTCAAGACACTGACAACTTTACTATTTACAGATGAAACGAGTAATAAAGACATTGTCAGATTCAAAGATAAAGAGGGAACTGACAATTTTAAGTGACTAACATAAAATTACAAGAGTAAATGTTCTACCTAAGAAGTCTAAAGTCTAAATTAATCCACTGCAAAGCCCGTAATGTTCAAGTACTGCTGATGCTGCAAGTGAAGAGCCTATTTATGCTTAAGTGGAGAATACAACAATGTTCCTAGATACATGCTTTATAGTGGTGGAAAATAGGAGGACACATCCAGCTCCCCTGGATGTTTCCTTAGAATATGTCTTGAAATGGTTTGATGAAGACATGCTATCAGTTTCATTTGCTCTCTGCTGCTGAACACAGTGGACAAGATGCAGTGTTAGAGAGCAACATACAGTAGCTTCACAAGAAATGTGCCTTTATCTTCGAAGTAGCAGATTTATTGACTTTAATAAGCAGAAAATATCTACACGGACATTAGACAAACACAGACTCAACACAGACTGAGAAAAAGCTGATAATTGTATTAAACTGACTGCGTTTTTGTTACATGTGTTTGGGAAATTTCCAACAACTGAGTGCCAAAAGGCCTGGTTGTGAGTCTGACAAAAATCCCACAGAACTGAAAAAGATAAATATTATATGTGTTTTTTCAGACACAAGTTGTACTGCTTTGTATAAGGGTATGTTTCTTTACCCTTGCTTGGGCAGTGCAAGGTTTACCTGTATGGGCAGTTCTGTTATTACCCAGACTGATGTCAATACAACTGGCACTCTTCCTCAACACTTGAGAACCTACCCCATCTACAGAGTTGGGCAAAATGCTGTGAGGTTGTCCAATAGGAGCAATGGCCATGACCACAAGGTGTTGTTTCCTTCAGGGTTCTAGCTCTGTGCCTAAAAGCAGACTTGGCAGGATTAGTATGTTATAAAGATCTGTTAGGATAGATAATGAGGATTTCTGCTCACATTTCCAGTAAGTAATAAGAGTATAACAAGGTTTATGGAGTGGAATTTTAGAAGCTTTTGCTTTAGTGCATGACCAGATGGTGGTGAGAAGAAGAGTGGTCGGGCTTCCGCGGTGGAAATTGTGACTGACTGAGTGATGAAATAAAAGCATTTGGGAAAGGAGAGTGGGAAGGCACTGGACTGTGATAGCTCGGAGATGGAGGAGTAAGTCTGGGATAGAGTCTGCACCACTACAGCAAATTTCAGGAAACTGCTACGTGTAGGAGCTCTGTTTCACTGGTGGCACAGCTAGAAAGCAAGCACTGCAGAAGGCACAATTCTGAATTGTGGGAAGTGAGGGAAGCATGAGGACACATGCAGATTAAGGGAAAAACAAAACGTCAAGAGGCTCATCATTAAATAAGCATCCTTCTTCCAATTTAGTAAGTGAGGTGGAAGTCACACGAAAAAAAGAAAAGTGGTCATGACATTAAGTCAGTTCCATAGCATGCCTATATATATCTGCAAGGGGATTGAATTCAATGTTCATAAGGTGCCTAAATTTTTCCAGTACCTTGTTGATGATCATTCAGTATTTTAAATATTGTGCTTTTTACGACACTTGCATGAATGCATGTGCATGCATGTGTAATTAAGTGTAAAGTAAGATCTCCCGGAGATACAGAGAGATTTCTGAGGACTGATGTCATAGCTCAATAGATCTAGTTCAAACCTCAGGGCTGTTACTGGTCCTGCAGAAATAAAAAGAAGTGCACACACATACTGGTATAGATGCACACACTTACTCGTATACCTGTACCTGCCGTTGTATGGGAGTGTCTCAGTCACTGAGAGTGTGGTCTGTACACCAAGGACCCTCTGTTTTTGGGGCAAATCCTGGTATATTTGTCCCAAGATGTTTCAGAGACGTGAAGGTATGGTAGAAACAGAAAGAGGTTTAAAAACCAGACTCTGAAAGTGGAGGGTGACTCTAATCTTAACTCCTAGCTTTGATAGATGGAGGAGGCCAGATGGTGATTTAAGGGCAGTTAGTGTCAAGGTCATCTATAATTACCATAATTTTGCATTTCTTGAGCTATTTTAGGTTTTTTTATTATAATGTTAATGTTATTTAAAGTACATTAATCTGGTTTTTGTTTTAGAAAAGAGACAAAATTACAAATTTAAGAAATATATCTAAATTCTGGCAGCATTCAGGGGACTCAAGATCTGCAGCTCTGAGTCAGCCTCTGAGGAGGTAGGGCCAGCAAAGAAGGCAGATTTTAAACCAAGTCGTTGCTCTGAGTTTATACCTCCTCTTTTCTTGTTTCTCTCATATGAGCATGAGTAGTGGATAGGATTTTTTCTCTTTCTTTATCTTTTGAACCAGCTGAGTGGAAAAACACAAACACTTAAATGCCAGCTAGTTGTTTTCCAGGGCTTGCTCTTTCTACACATTCTTTGTTTTGTACTTTAATGCATGCTAAAATGTTCAACAATTACTGTAAACCTTGACATAAGCACATACACCTACAATTTGAGCATGTCACATTGCTTGTTATGGAAAGTAGGTTTTCAAGCTCTTGTTTTTTAGGCACTGGTAGCTTTTTCCTTCTCGATGTTGAGAACTCTGAGCAATGCTCATCATCCTTTGTATATGTGATCATGCCTGATGCAGCAGTCTCGTCTTTTGCAGGTGTTGGAGAGTGCGACAAAATGCTGCAGACTGCAATCCACTGGTCTTACTCAGGCCAGGAAACAGGTCTGTGGGTGGAAAGTGGAAATGGTGGTCTTAGCAGTATAAAGGAAGTCTCACCAGAAGACACTAACCGAAAGGAAGTGCACATGGAAACATGCCATCACCCACACCCAGCTTCAGCAAAACCTCATGCAGCTGAAGGGGGTTTATGGGACCTCTGAAGCATAGCCTCCCACAACTGTCATTAGACCAATCTGGGGTGTGTGGGGGGTAATGGTGCCTTGGGGTTTTTTTCCCTTCTTTTTCTCTTTTTTGACTTGCTGTCATAAGTTCTAACCTTCATGTATGTGTGTATATAAATGCATAGAGAGAAAACATGTACTTTTTGTCCTTTATCCTGTCCATGTTCTAAAATAAGATGTCCCACAAAACAATTTCATCCACACAAAAACTGAACAAAAAGTCCCTAAAGATATCCCACAAGTGGGACTCCTCTTAGGGTTAAACATCTAGGAGTTGAGTCACAGTCATAGTTTGGCTAATGCAGAAATCATGATCTTGGTCCCTTGAAACTGATCACCTAACCACAGCTGGCATCAGCAGAAATACAATCAAGATCAAGTGAGATTTCACTTTTACAGTCTGGAGCCAAATCCTCATTTATTCTTGCTTTTTTTGGTAGTTTTTATTTAAAAGCTTATCCTTGGATGTCTGGATATGGGACTCAGAGGCTAAACAGCTCTAGCTGGATAGTATATTTTGAGCTAAGTGTATAGCTAGCCTGCTTTAAGTTTCATTTGAAGAACACTGCTCAGATGCTGTTTTCAGATAACTATAATCCCACCTTTGATGAATTTCGATGCACTAAGCCGAAAGCACGAGTTGTTGACATTTCTTTGAAAAAAATCCATTTAACTCAATGTGTTTTGCCCCCTTCCGGTATGATTTTTTTCTGTGTATTTACATTCAGTGCAGCTTTATTTACATAAGTTCCATCTAAAAATGGATTTTTAAGTCATTTAGTAAGAAACCGTTCCTGTTCAGTTTGAATGAGCAAGTAAGTGAATGAATGAAGTTCTTAATTCCAACAGGTTGTTACCTTTAACGGCTTGTTGAAAGAACCATGGGCTCAAAAGCTCAGTTGCAAAGAGGATACGTAGCATGTTTCCATCCATCCAGAGACCAGGAAAGCTGCCATCTGACAGCGATGCCTAACATATGACAGCAATTGCTAACACTAACACAAGCCATCCTCTTCTCCCTATCCTTTCCAAGTCCCTCTGTCTGCCACTGCACATGCCCAGACATAACCCAGCTCTTAAGTGCTGGGTCTGCTGGTTCCAAAATCTTGCTCTGCTCGACATGTTATAATGTGCTACATGGTTTAGGCAATGAGGGAAGGTCAATGCAGTCATTATTAAGAAACAGAAATGTATGATGTGGGACAGATGGCAATGGTTACCAAGATTGTGCCTCAGAGATGAATGCAGAAAGGTATAGTCACCTCAGATGTCATAAATTTTATCTGAAGTCCTTATGATAGGATGCAGTCCAATTCACTCCTTGGACTGCAAGGGCCAAAAGACATCACCAAAGAAGGTTCCTCTTCATTTATTTAAAGTCATGTCAATAAAAGACCAAAACCATCCAAACATGTCACGTCACTGAAGTTACATTAAGACAGAACACAAGCAAAGCAAGGGAATGCAACATTCATACTGAGTCCCCATTCTCCAACACAGCAGTCACCTTGCACCACAGAATCAAGCTCTGTTCACAGGAATGCATGGTGAGCCTGGCCCTCTCCCTTGCTGCTCACTTCCTTCTCCTCCCACAACCCACATGCATCCGTGCCAGGCACAACACTTACAATGGATCTGATGAAGCAAACAGAATGGGCAGGTTGATAGTTTGCAGCTGGGGGGGGGGATGGGGAAAAAAAATAAGAAGAGGAGAGAGAAAGGTCTTCCAATTGCTTATGATTTTCAGTTTGGCAAGAGGTAAACAAAACCCCCAGAGGCACAATCTCCTTCAAAATTGCCATTTTTATCTGTGCTGCTCCACCAAGCAGCTTGGAGTGGTACCCACAGTACCCTGACACAAAACCACAGGAGGGTGAGGTTCCTGCTTCTGCTGGGAGCAGAACAGGGAAGCTATTTATTTTGGGTGCATCTCTGTGCAGTGAGTCATGTTTCGACTGGAAAATTGGCCACAGCTTTCTTGCAGATCTTTGTTGCCAGCAAAGCTGGCATGCTACCCAATTCCTCCCAGCTCCCTTTCTGCACCCCCACCCCCTTCCTCAGCTTGGGCTGCCTTTACATTATTAAAGCCCCCATTTAATAATAGTCATTGTGCCATGTTAACCTTGAGAGTCAGGGAGAAAGGACAGTGAAGGGCGTAGCTCTGTGCTATAATGAGCATTTGGTGCTATAGCAGGTGGGAAAGGCTTTGGGGATCTGGGCAGATTAGAAAGAGAGGGAGCTCTAGCAGATGTTGAAGCAGGATGATGTATTGCTGTTCACTCTGGGATTCAGACAATACCAGCACAAAAGTAGAACAGGGAAACGGGGAAAAAAATTGATCCCTTCTGATGCAAACTGGGCTGGAAACCAGACATGCCTGAAAGTGAGCATTTAAAAAAGACAAATATGTTTCCAGGCCCAGCACCTTCTCCTCTCTGTTATTGCCAGATTTCTCTTTTAAATCACCATTTCAGATTTGATTTATTTTACATTAACTTAAGCCTTGAAGCATTACATACAACTTCTCCTTCCTTTCCCCTCCTCACAGGTAGTAACTGAAAGTAAATGCATCTGAACTTCATCCTCTCCAACATACCTCACAGGCAGCCCAGGCAGGACAGCAGCTGTACATAAGGTCTCACCTACACACCAAAGGTCAGCAACACTTAGAAATTCAGACTGCTTTTTCTTCAGCTTTTATTGCAATGCTTCAAAAATATTTTAATGGCGTGATCCCTAGTCTTGTTATCCCACATAGCACAAGTCAGCTTCAAAAGTAAATGACACATAACTGCCTATTAGCTAGGTGTGCATAAATATATATATATATATGTGTGTGTGTGTGTGTGTATAAAACTTTGTCAAGAGGACTAAAAAGCAGATTTAAGTGATGAAACTTTGTCCTACAAAGGGCTAACACCTCAAGAGGCAATGGTGCATCTGTTGTAATAAATAGTCTGCAAAAGATGAAAGAAAGTCAGGCTTGGTTTTGACCTTGATTTTCTGGAATGCAAATCAAAGTAAGACACTGGGTGTATAGCAAATTGAAAAGCAAATTTTTTTAAAACAGATACCTACATATGAATATAAGACCCTAGTTTTGGAGTCCCACTAGAGCTGAAAATCTAGGCCTAATTTCTGTTTCTGTTTGCAAAACTGTTGCCAAGAAACTCACATCTTTCTGAAGTTTATTATATAATTAAGACTGTGCTCTGTGAAATAATTTCAGATCAGCAGATCAACCACTTTTGCATTCTTTATATGTGACTAATACACAAAATCTGGGTTACTTGTTCTTGAATGGCACAGATCTATGCACTAACTGATGAATGCATCAGAAATTGCTGCTGTAAAGGAATTTATCTTCAGATTGTCCCACTGAGAGGTGTGGGTTGCTACAGCAATTTCTGAGAAGGACCTCAGGCCAATGCTTTCCAGCAACCTGGAAATTCTTAAACCAACACAGATTTCTGATTTTAGAAGGCTACCAAAAACCCCAGCAACAAACCCATTCCCTGTCAGAAAAACACAGTAGAATAGCACAGGATATGACTATATCTGTTATCTATTGTAATATGTATGTATTATTGCACTGGAGCTGGCTGCCCAGAGAAGCTGTGGCTGCCCCATCCCTGGGAGGGTTTGAGATCAGACTGGATGGAGCTCTGAACAAGCTGGTCTAGTGAAATGTGTCCCTATGCATGGCACAGGGTTGGAATAAAGTTATCTTAAAAGTCCCTTCGAACCCATCCATTCTCTGATCCTATGATTTTATGACGTACGGATTGTCTGTCAAGACAGGGAAATATTCTGATTCCTAGAAGGACCACTTCAATATTTATATGGCCAAAAAATGGTGTATCACAGGAATACACAGAAATGAAAGGAAAGTGGAACCAGCTGGGGATAGTTCATAGCGGTCTCAAGCGTCTGTGAAACCAAAACTGAGCATGAGTTAGCCATCAGCCAAAGCCTTCCACCTCCTCCAGAAGCTGTCTGCTATCCTCCTCCTCTGTATTTGCTGACTGTCAGAGGTTGTGTTGATGGTCTGCTTACAGTTTCTGCCCCGAGGCCTTGCAGGCAATGGCAGGGAACACTCTCTGTTCCCATACTCCTCTTGCCTGGGGACAAAGGGATGTGGTGTCACTTTCAGTGGGAGCAGGGGGGTGAACATATGAATGAAGCTTTTTCCTTTGTCATGTATATTTGAATAAAATATCTTTTGTGAATTTACACAGCAACATCATTCCCTTGCCTGAATTAGTGGATTTGAATTAATTGAAAAAAAAAAGAAACCAAACAGCTCAGAGAACCTCATCACCACATTCACATCAAGTGTCCTCTTCACCCTTCCTGCACTCTGGCAAGTGCTAATGCAGGGAAAAATCAAATCTCTTCCTGCTACTCATCTCCTTTGTGGTACAGACCCCCTTCACATCCACTTGTATTCTCTGATTTTATATGTGGGGTTTTTTTGTTCACGTCTGGGATAATTAACCAAGCATGAAAATTAAGTCAATTAATAATGCTTAATAATGCTTTATTTATCAATCATGCTTTTATGAGCAATTGCATTACATGATGAGCAGCACCCGAAGCACGGTCTCTGTAAGATTCTGGTTGTTCCCTTAAACACACAAGCCCCAAAATAACATATGGAATACACATGGGGTGCTTTGAAATAGCTGAGTATTTATGACAAATTTTAATTTGTGTCTTCTTTCAGCATTTAGAGGCCTCAAGCTTGGACTGTGGGTTTTGCTAGGATACAGTAAAATGATAAAAATCAGAGTAAAATGGAAATTATGTGGCTTCAGAAACATCAGTGTTTTTTGGTCTAGGCATCAAAATAGAAATCTACAATTTTGTGTTATCCTACATCCACTGACCATCAGCCTCAAGAGCGGTGTCTGAAGCCAAGTACCTCCCTCCTTCTGGACCAGATCACCACCATTGCTGGGCTCCAGCAGGTAGGACACATCACACACTGGCACTCAAGGAAATGGGTGAGCAAACAAAACCAGGAATTCTGAAAAAAAACGACAAGAGGAGAATGATGGACTCCGTTGCCATGGCAGATATATGTTACACGTACAGCTTCCTCTGGAGTCAGTGATGCTTGGGCATCAGTAGAAGCTACAATTTAAGAAAGTGAAAGGAAAATGGAAAAGGTGACAAATGGTGCTAAGTAATTAGATCTATGGACACAGCTAAAATACAAGAAAGAAATACTTGAAATATGGTTTGATTTATTAGTATGCAGGATAAGCTTTGAGCAAAATAAAAAAAAAAAGTCTCTGAAATGAAAGGGAAATATGTTTCACAGTGGAAAAAACCCACAAAACAATTTAGAAGTGCTGACTGGGAATAACAACAAAAGCCAGATGGCATAAAATGGCATCTTTAGGGATTATGTGGCATAAGGAGCTGCGCACAAAAGCATGCTCTGAGTCCTTAAAAATCTAACACCACTTACTGGGCATGCTCAGTGTCCTTAGATAGCCACATTAACTTGCTTAACGTGCTCTGGCCTTAAAAGCTGGACAATCATCTCTACCATTTAAGCTCTCTGCCCTTAGTTATCCCCAGCAGTTCATCAAGCTTTGTCTGCTGTGCTGCTATGTATCCTCAGCAATCCAGCATATTCTGCATTATCAGAAACTTGAAAGAGGATCCTTTATCACAGTTAACAACACAAATCACCCCCCACACCCTGCCATAGGCATAAGACTCCTCCCATTCTCTTGTTCATTTATTTGGAATGGTAATGAAGCTTTAAGGAGCTCACTTAAGTTTCTTCTAAGACAGATCTGCAATATCACTGAAATGTTTTCCCATCACATGAATATAAAGGGACAGGAAACCTATTTTCATCTGCCCCTCTAAAATTGTGCTCTACTGGTTGTGAGTGCAAGATTGACTTATTAGCAAAACATCCATTTAAACAATTCATTAACTTAATACCGTAACCAGTATTGAACTTCATATTTGTCAAACCTTAAGTTCTCTGTGCATTTAATTCCAAGAAGGCCCTGCCTACTCCTTTTCATCTTTCCACCAACGAGGAAATATTCTAACTGAAATCAAAACCAAGTCCAGTATAATTTACATTACAATTGTTAAAAGTCCCATCAGTAGTTCAAACATCTAGACACCATATTCCATTTTTTATGGAGATTTACAGAAATCTTCTTAACAGCAAAGAAGATTTCTCTGCCCAGACCTTCAGCTTCTAAACTCAGACTTTTCTCCTTTCTTTAGTGGCAGATTTATGCATATAAAAAGAAATAAATGAATCAGCTTTTTCTAGTTACACAGTAACCCGATGCTTATTTGGATCAAATATGTAATAGAAACACTGTCCTGTGGAAAACCTCTGCAATAAGCCTGTTGTATTTGCAGATCTTTTCTTTAAACATGAGACAATATCTTACTTATAATAATGAGTCTGTAATACTAATTTCAGGACTTAGACTTTTATTTCTCACTCATGAACAAAAGACATGTAAATATGATGATCTGGGTCAATATACAACTTTCTTCCAGACGGTTTGGATCCTATTGGACTGTGAACCACAATATTCAGGGATGGATCAAAAAGTTCCCAATATCACTGGAATTCTAGACATCCTGCTGAACCCACTTTTAATTAAAATTTAAACTGTGCTGGCCTTATTTTGAAAAGCTTAGTTCACTGTGAAACATTACACTACTTTTTATTTTTAAATGGTGTGTGAATTTTGTTACTCATTAAATGTGCCAGATTGACAGTCCTCAACCCTCCTGTACCCACAGAATGGGTGGAACAGTAACATAATCTCCCAAATGTTGTCTGGCATTGATGGGAATAATTTCACTTGGCTTCTAATTTTGATAGAAATAGAGTCACTCCACAGAGCAGGAAATGAACTTTCACAAGATAAAGCCTCCCAAAACACTACTGAAAGATACTTATTTTATTGACTGTGAGACAGGTAGGAAAAGTATCTGAGAGTGAAGTAAGGGGAAAATAAGCACTCATATTCTCTGTACAAGTTTGAAAGGTGCAAAATCACTACATATCTGTCTGAGATTTCCAGTGTGAATTTTCCCAGAGTGAGAGAACACCTAATATAACAGTATATCCCATTTCTACTCATCTCCTATGGATTTTGGAGCACAGGGTACATTATGAATAAAAAAGAACATAGCTGTTCTCTGCTGTTATCTGTGAGTGGAAGAAGACCCTGTAGAGCAACAGTAATTTTGCTCCATTTGCAAACAGCCCAGAACTCCCCTATATTGCCTTAGAGTGTCAAACAATTGACCTGGAAATCACCTCTGCTGGAAAATTAGCTGTGACTAAGTCCCTTGCACCTCCTTCTTGAGAATCAGGGGCAACTGAAACATGAAAAATATTTAGATGGGGATTTAAGGATTTAGAGATGTCCTGATTAAGTTGAATGGAAAAAGACCAGGGAAATCGTGAGGCAGTTAATAAAAATGCCAGTTAAGAGAAATGCAGGCAAACCTAGGAAAAATGTGGTGCTAAGTATTGTCTTTGCTTCAGAGACCCTGGCTGACACAGCAGATTTAGCAATAGCCACATATGCCACTATACTCTGAGTCCTTTACCACAAGGATGCCCATTTTAACATTTTGAGGAAAAAATAGTTTTAGTGAATATCCATGAGAACACCATTACCAGAGGGAAATGATTTTAGTGTAAGCTAATGGAAACCACATTACATGAGTAAATTATTTTACTGCAAGCCTATGAAAACCACATTACAATGGTCAAACAATCTCATTTCAAGTCCACTGAGACCACATCAATAAAGCCATTATCAAAGTAAACCAATTTCAAATGAACTCTATGGGGATTTAGTTTTAAATGGCAACAAGATTTCAAAGCATGTTGAGAAAGGCCCCTTGAAATGCTATTATGGTGTAATGTCAAATGTGCAATCAAAGTTACAGGGGGCCAGCTACATGACTGTATATAAAAAGGGCACAGTCCTTTCCAAATTCTACTAATTTGACTAACAATTTGCTATTAATTACCATTTGTGTTCTATTTATTGCTTCCTTTCCAATGCATGACATGAGTTTTTTAGAAAGCAAAACATGCAAAATGAATTTTAAAACATTTCAAGAAGTCATTATGACAACCCAAAAGGCAGTAACCTCATTCAGCCACTTGTTAACAAGCATGCATACAATATTTTGAGATGGAAAAGCTGCAGTAAGTCCTTACCCCATTTGCCAGGAGCAATAATCATCAAGCACTGAGGAGAGCACAGGGCTTGTGTCTGAATTAATCTGCAAAGTAGACTGTGTACACAAGAAGGAGGAAAATGGAGAGCTTTTATGCTCCCTGTTGAAACTGGGAAAGCTGCACTCAGACAAGATGATATTAATGAGGCTCTGAAGGCTCAGGTGATGCTTTCACTTTTCTCCTTTGAATTTTTCCTCCAACATCTTTTGTCCTAACTACTTCTACAGAAAAATAATCTTTAGCCATCCAAGGCTGGAGAAAACATTTCTTTATGTGTTTTAGAGATTGTTCCAGACACTCATCTTGGATGGATCAGTCCGAATGTTTGTGGGCCCTTTTCACCTTGTAGATTGACCAGCCATGAAGCTTAGAGTGCAACATGGAGATCCATGAGTCTACAGTTAAACTTACTAGATATCAGCTTAGTATCCAAGCTCTGCCTAATTAAATTCAAACTTTCCTGATGCAGAAGACAAAATATTTAGGCATGAGAAGAATTCTGGCTTAAATCATAGATACCTGTGGATTTAAAGCATCTATAACTTTTGTTAGCTGGGTGAAATATTTTCTCTGCAACTTTAGAAATACATTCTAGTTTAACTTCAACTGCCAAAATCCTTTTTGTAGATCTAGCTGCAATTTTCATGCCCACTATACAGAGAAATGTTTTACAAATGGCAAATAATTTCAATGTGTATCCTTAGATATCCTTCTTAAGTAGTAAAAGTTTCTAAGCATACAATAATAATAAAAGTAGTGTTCTCTGCTGACATAGAAAACCAAGAGTTGGGGTACTATGTTGATACTGATGAATTAGTAAAGTGCTAACTATTGAAAAGCTTTTTCTATTCAGATGGGAAAACAAATCATGATTCCTATCATATCTTTGGCTGTCAAGATGTAGATAAATATCTTGAAAAAACTACAATAGAGAGTATTTTAATAGAATAATCTGTTACAAAATACTGCATTCATAGATTGTAGCAGTGGGTCTTTGAGCTGTTCACTAAGTTTGATTAGGAAGAAGACGAAAAAGGATCCCTTGGATACTCCTGAGTGGCATATTACTGATAACCAGCACAAGAATTAACCAAATAGGATCAGATAGTGCATATCATGAAAATAACCAATTCTGATAATCCTACCTCAAAGTGCCTGTCCTGGGGTGACTGTATGATACTGTATTCCCTATTGTCTGCCCTATGCCAGACATGAATCCTGTGCCTTTCTGTGTCTTGAAGCTGGGTCCAAGAGAAAGGGGGAAAAAAACCCCGAATGGTTTCGTTTTCAAGGACACAGATATGCACTCCCCTGTGTTCCTGCAGCAGTGCAGTGGAGGAAAGTACCTTGCTGCTTTTCTCAGCTCTCGGCTCTCTGCAGCAAGGAAGAGAGTGGCATTCTCTTGGTTTTTTTAGCAAGTTTTTGTTCGTTAGCCAAAGCACAGAGCCCTGGGACTTTGGTTTCTTCGTCTTCTCTTCTGGACTGTTCAGCAACACCAGAACATCATCGGGAGGCCCTATACAGTGGCCTGGAGGGGCCCACGCTGACCCCCAGCTCCAGAAAGGAGAGAGCCACACCCACATAGGACTGTGAAATCTACCCAGGTTCTCTCCACAGCGAGAGGTTTTATTATTTAGCATTATTCTTTTCTTTTTCTGTACCTGCATGCACTTTACTTATTAAATAAATACGGTTTTTTCACTTTTCCTCCAAGGAAAATTTTCTTCTGAACCTGGCTGAGGAGAGGTGGCTGAAACCTGCCTTCTTTGGAAGAGACGTTCCTTCCAGAGTGTTTCCCTTAACTTGTCTCAAACTGGGACAGTGATATAGAATTTTAAGATTGTAAGATTTGTTGAACACAATGTAAAATTGTGTTCATCCTCAGAAATTAAAAAATATTTAAGTTATTCCTAAACTTTACCTGCTCTGCATTATGACTTAGGGATATTAGAAAGGTGACAAATAATAGTTTTTCAAAATCGTATTTTTCCTGCTCATTTGCCAGCTGTTTCTATAAACCTCCCAAATTTACCAGCTGGTAGGTCTGAGTGCAGTCTGCACCAGTGAAGTTCTGGGCTTAGATTCTGCTGATCTCAAGCAAAAAAATCTCTTTACTAAATATATAATCTTCTATCAAGTATAGGCTAGTTTTTGGGTGAGCTTGTTTTGGGTTTTTAAGTATTTCCCAAGTAATCTCAACGCAAGTACACATTGTACATCTACTTATGCAAATCCAAATAGCTCTGACAGAGAATTGACACCTCTGCTTGCATTTCTCCTTTTTATGTTACTGTGACTATTGCTGATGAACCAAAAATAAATTATTTGATGTTATTTCATTTAAAAGTTATATTAAGGTCTTAAGTTTGAACATGTATTTTCATAGCCTCTTTACTGCAGTACATCAAGCTGAGGTGAGGATTTCAGATGCAAATACAAAATAATAATCACAGCAAAAGGAAAGCTACCAAAAGACAGTTGATTTCTCAAAATTCTTTTGTGACAGATTAGAAATGAAATAAATACAGTCCATAGTCTTGCCCAAAGTCTGGGAGTATCACAGGACAGAGTTCTAATCCTTTTGCCATTTTCATGAAAGTCTTAACCTTGAGTGTGCATATTTTAATTACTTCTAAATGTTGAAAGAAACAAGAAATCAAGTCCAGTAACTACAGCGAGAACACAGCTATATTAAGTTCAGTGAGACATGAATACTTGAGTTTATATTTAGAACCAGTTACTTCTACCCACAGAAAATTCATAACTGTTGATTTGTTGCAGGAATAAATTTCTCCAAAACAAAGTTGACTCACTACATTTCTACAAAAAGAAAAAGAAAATCCCCTTACAATGAAATGAATAATACAAATGAAAGTGCGTGGATTTGCTTTTCAGAACCTTGTTCTCTTGTAGTCCTAAGTGCACCTATTTCAGTGTCCTGGATGAAAGCAATCACATTGGTGGGTGTCACTGTTGAAAACTCCTGGTATGCATTCTGTCTTTTTTTGTTTCCCATTGATGCACAAGAACTGTCTTAACAGCTTCGTGGCAGTATGAAAAAGTTGCAAGAGATGCTGCAACCTAAAAAAATATCAAAATGCTAGAACTTCAGCACTGAAAACCCTTTTGCCTGAACAGGAGGGGAGAACTTGGAGTTACAAGCATTAGGTGTTGGATCATTTTTTCAGTAGAGGAAACACGCACACTGAGACAGCAGTGCAATAGAATCAGTCTTGAAACAGTCATCTGTGGAGAGCAGTTTGCTAAAGTATGAAGATGATCCAGAAGTATTTGTACGTCGCTGTTGGTAGCTGAGCTCTGTATTGGAAGCAAAGATATACAAGCAACTTCTCTGGAATTTAGTATTTCCAAGCTGTCATTGAACAGAATAGACACACAGATTAACTCGTGTTAAAAGAAATCCTTAGGCTGCTTTGAAGATATGTGTTAGCCTTGCAGACTGCAAGACTGCAAAGACTGCTTTAAGCACCACTGGAGAAGCATCTAAAGCACTCAGGACCCTGCACAGCAAACCATACCTCCCGAGTTAGTACACTGAGTTAAGAGACTCCGTAATCTGTGACAAGGTAGGTGGAAGTGATACAAGCTACATTTATGGTCAGTCTTAAGACTGCTTCTGAGAGTGGCTCTGATGCATTCAAAGAAGAGGAAAAAAAGAGATAACTTCATAATATTGAGAAGATGGAGGAAAAGTTTGTATTCAAGGCAAACATAGACATAAACCTTAGTCTGAATCTCACCAAGCTCTTTATTAACATCAGTTGCAATTAGAAATAGGGATGTATTTACTTCTCTCGATTTCAGTCTCTGTACTGATATCCCATTCTTAGGACTGACTTTGAAAGTCAACAAATTTCTTCTCAAGACAAGGAAATATTTTTAGCAGCTTTGATATATATGCACATTTGCAGGTGCTGTGGTCACTATGCATGCCACACACCTAGTTGAGTCATAAGCTGTGGCTCTGACAGTTGTCATGAGCTAAACAAACATAAATCAAAGTGTGGTAGCAGCATATGTGAATGGAACTTTGTCAGGATAGGAACAACACACAAAATGCCATCTTACCCAAGAACCATTGTTGAATCATTTATTTGGGCCTCATTTCAAAGTGGCTGAATAAAAAAAGAGGATGAATGAGGCAGAAACAATAAGAATTTGAGAAAACTGGAGCACAACTGTAATATTTCATGGTAGTCTAAATCAGCAGTGGTGTCACTGGAAATTGTTTTTGCTAAGGATGCAGGCAAAGAATCCAGACATAGCTTTTCTTGCATGCAGAGTTCCAATAACAGCTCCTGCAGCCCAGTGTAGCTGGTATATTCACTGCAGTATAAAAAAAGTATCAAATGATCCATAAAAGAAATCTGAGAATAAATATTAATTCTAGAAGATAGGAATAATTCAGTGTTCATGGTCTTGCCAAGCTCTTGTCTGCATTGACAGACCGAACACATCTCACCTGTTAGAGAGTTATACAGGTAAATATCAGTATGGTTGAGGCTTTAGAAGCTCATTATAGGCCCACTGGTTGCAGTAACTTGAGGAAGGATTAATAGAAATTAATCCTGTTCACCAGCTTCCCACTTCTTGGCACATGGATTAAATGTATAAAACTGGTTTGGCAATATCAAATTGTTTTGCAGTCTACCATACCTGAGTCAGTTTGCTCACAAGGAGAGACAAAAATCAAGAGTAAGCGTAGCAGAGAAGTGGTGCCTATCTAGTTCTGTTGGTGGGTTCATACCCACTCTTCATTTACTTGTTGCTCTATAAACATTTCATGTGCTACTTTAAAGTTTGTGTTCTATGAATAAGATTAATGCAGTGTATCTTTTCAGTGATAGATGAAGAGATTTAATTTCTCAATTAACAAATTCTAGTCTTATGGTTTGAGGGTTTTTGTCTAATTTTTCATTTTCCTTTATTTTCTCATGAGTTACATATTCTTAAAAGCTACAGAATCTGAAACATTTGGTGAGATTTAACAGATTTACTTTTTAAACTTTATCACTTACAATAAATTGCTGTTGGAACCCTTGTTTTCACTGATATTTCTTTGGATGTATTTTTTCTTCCTAAGAATTAAAAAGATCTGCAAGAGAGTGCTCCCTTGCAATAGTTTCCTCTCCTTTCAGAGAGACTGAGCTGCTTTCTTCTGAACGTCTCTTGCTCTGCCCCAGCCGGTTGTTCCATGGACTGGGGTTTGAAATCAAGCCCCTTGTCTTCTTCCACTCATCTTAGGACCCATAGCATGTGATGAACTTTGAACTTCAAAGATTCGCCCAAGCAAAGTGGACAGGTCTAACTAATAAAAAAAAGAGTTACAGGAAAAAAAACCCAAACAAGCAAGAAAAAACCCAGCTTTGTTTAAAAATGGAGATCTTGCTGAAGCACATAAAAGTCAGGTATTCCAGTTCACCATATTACCTACCCCACTGGTGACATTCTCCTTGCAAAGCACATCATGAATGTCTCTGAATAAAAAACTGAATTTTGCCGGATGGGCTCCAGAAATTCCCATCTGCTCTGATTTGCTGCTGTAATTAGAGTTTTAGAAACATCACCTCTGAAAAGTTAAAAGAGCATTTATCAAGTTAATTTAACTTTTTAAGTGGAGTTTTGTAGAATGATGTATTTGATGATAGTGAGCAAAACTGGCACCAAGTACATTAGATAACTTCTAAAATTTTCTGGAAACTAAGCATCTTAATACTTTGCAATAGTGAGGACAAAAATGATTGTTTTCGTTTCCTTAGCAGGGAAAAATAATAGCTTTTTGAGAGGCATCAGTTATTTTGAAATAAAACAAAACAATATACTTTCAGTAAGTAGAAGGTATCAAATACCTTTGAGTTATGTAGGTGTACAAGTTAGCTGCAGCACCTTCTATCCAAGCGTGAGCAACTTCAGGCAGAATTGTGATGTAATGCAAAACTGTTTTAAAAACCCCTCTCAAACATTCAAGCCAGAGCATGCAATTCACACAACCATAAAATCATCAAGGCTGGAAAAGCCCTGTAAGATCATAAACTCCAACAATTAACCCAGCACTCCCACCATGTCCACTGCTAAATCATGCCCTCAAGTGTATCCATGTTTTTTGAACATTTATAGGGATGGCGACTCCACCCTTCCCCCATTTCTTCTCTCTTCCTATGGACAGCAATTTACTTCAGTACTTCATGCGCCTAAACAGTATGAAAAGACAATGTCCATGTCTGTAAACAAAAAATACTCTAAGTTTTCTAAATGAGGGTGCTTATCTCAGCCTGACACCTTTAAGAGCAGTAGAATCATGAATTTCATTTGCCTCAGCAGATTCCCCATCACCCACATGTCTATTTTTTTGGTGCAGCTGCCCAGAGAACAGTACATAGATACAATAGTTCTTCTCAAGCTTTGTTTCAACCTTAAATGCACCCCACTAGCATTTTCAATGCCCTTGTCCTCCTGCCTTGGGGTAAAGGCAGGCAAATCACACACTTGGTGTTTTCCCTCGTGATTCTCTGTCCCATCAAATGGATAGAAAATAGAATTGAAGTTGAACCCTCCAACAGATAAATTTTAGACAACAATTTCAATGTCAGTTAAATGAAGCTGCATAGTATACCTAAATCATGGTAATTTTACCTATGCAGTAGCAAAAAGTAAAAAATGAAAATGAAAAATGTGTTTAATACTACTGATGTAGAAAAGCATATTCCATATTTATAAATGGTATCCTAGGTCAGATTTAACTGAGAGCAAAATCTGACCTGCATTTGACTTCAAGGCACAAGGATTGCCATATGTGTTACTGTGTTCAGGTTATTTCAACTCCTTGCTTACCATGAATTTTATAAGACACCATATGCTACCAGGCTGCCTCTAAACTAAATACAGCAATAAAATAAATGTGATAAAACCCCCACATGTAGTTACCTACCTGGGTAAAATTTTTAAAACTAATTCCTTGTCAGAAACAGGTAGAAACTCTTGCAATTCAAAGCATGCATTATCACTATTCTGTGTATTTAAATATCTGAGTATTTAGATATGTAACCTAAGGAAATTTACAGCTTTTTAACAATATGACCCATAGAGTCAGGTTAATTGCAAACGGGTCAAAGACTGCAACCCAACACATAAAGTCCACCACTGGAGTCTCTTTCCAGTTTGAACTTGTCAGCAATTCATAGTCCCTGTTTCTTTTTTTTTCCAGACATGCATTTATCTGTTCTTCTTAACCCTCCTTTTTTTTTAATTAAAAAAAATACATTTAAAAAAACCAAATAAACCCCCCTATGTTTTCCTTCAGTGACCACTCCAATGCACATACTTTTTGGACACAAAACTCTTGGTTTTTTCGTCTTCAATATTTTACAAATCATAATCCATTTAAAGCTATAATGCCTGCAGGTTTTGCCAAGATATTTGTCCTTTCTTAATGTTTACTTAGCCTCTTTGGAAACAGATTACTGATGCTTTTTATCATAGACTATGAATTTAAGCTTCTTCTCCAAACAAAGACAAAATCTGTGACTGGATGTTCAGGGCAAGGCATCATCCCCCTTCAATATCCTGTTTCTCTCTATGTCTGCATGCAGGTGGTATGAGAAGTGACATGATTGTTGCCATTTCTTCTTCACTAGCTATTCACTAGCACAGAAACCCTCTATGTTTCCACTGACCCTGTTCCTTTTGCTCCCTAATCAAGTGAGGGCCTAAGAAATACACCCTGTCTTTAAAAATGCACACACGATAATTCTTATCCAAACAAAAAGTACTTTCTTTGGAGTTTTTCCTTAAAGTGTGTTTATATTTGTTACTGGAATGGATAGCTTCTTCTTAAATAATAGCCATGAATCACACCTACTTAGATGTTAATTATCTATTCACTGAACTTTGTCATTATAAAAGTGTATATATGTTCTGACCCAAGTATACAAGAGGAAAAAATGTTATTTTCTATATGCTAAAATTTGGCATGAGAAGACATTGCAATAAATATCCTCACCACTGAGATATTCGATAAAATATAGGCACTTCTTCTTCAACGTTTGGTTGGGGGTTTTTTTGTTTAGTTGTACATGTATCAGGTAACAGATCCATAGCTGTTAGTAATGTGATATTTATGATTAATGTGATTTCACATGATTTGTGCATTAGAGATTATCTTGAATTTTGGCAGGATTCTTGTTTTCTTCTCGAAAATCAAATGGCATTCATAATATGTAAAAAAAAGAAGAAAAAAATAAAACTACAAATATATCAGATCACATCTATACCATAATTTTTAATCATGTTTAAGCATATACTTAATTACACATTATAAATTTCTTGTTGATAAGGACAATAAAATTGAACTACTACTCATCTACAGCCTTAGAGGAAAGGATTGGTGCCAACTGCTTTTGTTTCCACTATCAGATGTAGAGTCGGAAACAGGCTTACACATACACAATCTCTCATACTGGAGCTCAGAGTTCTGCTTTTAGCCACAGATAGAATTGCTGGGTCAGATGAAAAGAAGAAAAAAAGAAGCCTGTTTTTCAAATAATTCATAATCTCCAAAAATGATGGTTCCAGAGAAGATCTGCAAATGAGCACAGGACGAAGTTTGTGAGTTACACCCCAATAAAAACCTTATAAAGTGAGAATTCATCGGTACAGTCATAGATTGCTGCCCCTTCACTTCACATAAGCTATGTGCTTATGGAGAACCGATCCTTCAGAAAATGTTTCCTAGCTTGCCTGCTCCAGCGGGGATAAACAGCTCATTAAGGGAATAAGGCTCCTTCCTACAAGCCAATATTTTCAGAAATGGAACCTGTACAGAGACAGCTTGACAAGCATTGGAAGTTGTTTCCTCTTTTGATTGAGTACATTTTCTTCATTATATGAGGAAGGAATTTGTTCTCAAGCATTTTTATGTGGTGCAAACGTTGAGATACTCTGTCACACATTTCAAGGTTTGGACAGATTGAAACCTTGTTTGAATTTTCTGGTAGAAAAAAGGCAGTTACAAGCACCCAGCTACGGAAATGTGTAGCCCATCTGAAGAGTAGGAGTTAAAAGCATAATTTTACAAAGGTGTATTGGTGTGTCCATGTTCAAGGAAACGCTACAGAAAACACCTTGGGATCATGACTCTAGTTTCCACTTCATCCCAGGAGCATTTTGGTGAGGGTATTGATCAGAGCAGGTTCTGGGCAAGTGCGACCACGTTCATGGTGGACATCAGTAATCAGGTGCACCTGAAGGTGGACAAGAAGATGCTTTCAGTTTAGACTTCTGTGGCCTCAGAAAGGGTGTGTCTTGGTAAAGGTGATGCATAAAAATGCCCAGCTCTTCATCGAGGAAACTGGTGCTGCTTAGCAGGAGGTACACAGCTTTATCCTGGTACGAGCGTGAGGACCTGTAAATACTACATTTCTCTTTCTGACAGTGTCTCTAGGTCTGCCTGTCGTCCCCTGGCTAGCAAAACCTACTTCCCAGACCTATTTCAGATTGTCTTATCTCCAATAACTTAGGATTAAGTGCACATATTTGTGGACTCTGCAATTTTAAATTCTTTCATATCTACTTCAAAGTGTTACAGCTATTAATGTAGGGGATGTATGGAGTTAAATCCATACTGCAAGAAGCATGAATTTTATAATGTATTTTAAACTCCACATTTGTGAATAGTTTTCTTCTGAGTGGGTGAATAGTGCTATAAAAAGATACATTATGTTTCAAGGTCTGTCTCAGCTTGGAAAAATATATATTTATTTACTTTATATAAACACTAAAAAAAAGTCTTGAAAAGATGGAAAGGGGATAATATTACTGTAAAAAATATTTCTCTAGAAGACAATATTGAACATTACTGAAATAAACTGTTCATGGTCAACAAAAATGTGAAGCTTTATTTCATATAAAACTACTTTTTCTGTCATGACATGTTAATATTAGTACCATCGTTTTCCTTATGACATCTCTGTTGGGCACAAGCTACCCTGTCTGAACTGTAGTGGCTGCTAACCAGGCCACTAGCAATCGTATTGAATTTAGATTGGCAAAGTTGTGTAAAAATATTGTTTGTGGAGTTACAGAAAAACGTTTTCTGTTCTGGGCTATAAATTAAACAAAAGCTGTTTTTTCAGTCCAGCGGAAGAAGCTGGGATCTCTTTGACCACCGCAGTACACCTGCTGTCATATTTTGCGTTTAGTAGTTTTTATTTGTGTTGGAGTCATCCTGACTTGTATTTAGAGTAGTTTTCAAGATGTGCTGGGTGCATGTTTTTGTCCCAACTTATATGAATGTATACCATGAAAAAAAGATGCAATGGTGCATAAATCCTGTTCTGTTACATGATAGAACAAGTTGGTAGGGTTTTTCTTTCTCTCTACGTTTAAGAATCCTTGAAAAATTTTGACATTCAAATACAATCCTTTCATTTTGCAAAAGTACAAATCACAAAATTAAAAGGAAAAGCCATAATTAAACAAGCTTTATTAAAAAAACCCCAAACCCCCTAGATTTTAAAATCTGAAATGTTACATGTTTTATGATCATAGTTCATTAAAATTTATTCTTGCATTTTTATTTGAAACTTTGCCTGCACTGAGAAGGGGGAGTATCAGTTAACAAAAGTCTTATCCCCCGAAACAAGCCAGTTCCATCCCAGTTCTCAGTTCCTCCTGCTGCTGTATGATTTGGCCTCTACTCATGAGTCTTGCAGAGCTCCCTCACCTCTGTAAACCAGACACTGCCAGGAAATGTTCCCGGGCACAGAATCTCAAATATCTATCCTGCAAAAGCAGTGGGTTTGGTTTCCCAAACAACAGCTAGGTACTGCTGCTGAGTTAGAAGGGCAAGAAAAGATTTTAGGAAGCAATTTTTACACAATTTACCTGTTTTGGAGGCTTGGAGAGTTTAAGCAAAAGGGTAAGGTTTTTTTCCTTCTTCCTGGCTTCAGTGGTAGATGCTGGTCCCAATCATCTTAAATCTGCAAGTGTAAATAAACCTACACTATTCCTCTGACCCCACAACATGGTTCTTCACTAACATGGTAATTTGACAGAGTAGTTCAAAGAGACTTACCTGGTTCCCGATGGTGTCACAAAAGATTTGTATAGATGGGAATCCAGTTTCTTCCACTTCCAGTCTTATTTCTAGTCTGGTGCTTTTCACCTCCTGAACAATCAACCTCAGTTAAAAATAAAAACGAAACAAAACAAACAAATATCTAAAAATATTATTTTAGTAAATTATTTGGCAAAATTAATTGGTAAAATTACACTCTCTGAAGCATAAATAACATTTTTCTATGTAGGTTCTGACATCAGAAATAGAAATTTCCCCACCAGTGGTTTCATTTAAAGTGCAATATTTTGCACAATTCTAATGCAAATGGTAAGTTTCCACTGTACAGATCATATTGTGGTACTTGCAAAATATGTCTTCTAAATTTTTCTTGACAGTCATAAATATTTCACATGCTCCTCCGAAAGGACTGGGTAATACATAAATTGCTGAGAGTGTAACAAACAAAGTGGTGCACCAAACAGGAGATAAAAGCAACCTGTGGAATGGTGTTATGAGACATTTGGGATATCAAAAATGGCTGTTTCTTACAATCACCCCTTGGTAAGCTACTTAGGACTATCTGCTTAATGAGATATGTGCCTGGGCAAGACAATGAGTGAAGGATTTGCCCTGCTCTGGATGACAGCTGGGCTGCAGGATTCACCCTCCAGCACACAGCAGTGTGCCTTGTCCTCGTCTTGGGCAGTGACCAGGCTGTGGGAGGACCAACCATGTCTTCTGCCATGCCCTGTGTATGAGGCTATAACATGTTTTAAAATAAGGAGCATACACACAAGAGCTGCTTATGATGATCAAGCTCCTATCTGACCTTTCCAGGTGATTTTCAGCCAGACAGGGCTGCCACTGCAGACGGTTTCTGCTGAGAAACAGATCAAGTAATTCTGTATTCATCTCCCCCAACAGCGGTATTTAAGTCACAGGATTTCAGTGTTTATTTTATTAATGCCGAAGTTTTTTATTAATTCCCTTTTTTTTTTTCTTTTAGTTTGTGTTGGAATCACACTTTGTAGTAAACATTTAGGAATGCAACTGATAACTAGCCCACAAGCACAAAATTTGTAAAATCAGTGTGATAAGCTCTGAATATTTTATTCCAAAGTAACCATAGGCTTTCTGGAGAAGAGAACAGTAGTTCAATATGTAATACAAACAGTACCATAGTCACAACTTCTCACTTGAGAAAGTAAGATATAGAGAATCAAAATGAAATACAGCCCATACCAAATTCTCTAGTACTGCACAAATTACCATAAGCTATTACATAGACTGTGGAGTTGATGAACAATTCACAGAACATGTACAGTAACATTTATGCAGAGAACTACTAATCTAAGAAAAAAAAATAAGAGGAAGAAAAAAGATATGGGCAGATATGAGAAAAGGCAATTTCTACAAATTAGTGAATTTTAATTAAATGAATCTCAGAAGGCCAAGGGAATTAGATATTAGTCATCTGAACTCTGACAGTTGGTTTTGAGAAGTCACAAAGAAAACGGAAATGACAGAAAAGTGGAATAAAAAAGGTATCATTTTATCCACTCTTGAAGATAAAAGTTTAAAGGTAGTTGAATAATATTAAAAGGGGAAAAATATGTTTTAGCAGTCACATGATGAAATAAACAAGACAAACACACTTATAAACATGGATGAGGACTGTCCTGAACACACTGCATACTTTAATACTGGCACATTACTCACCCCTTTTTTTCCTCAATAAATATCAAAACGAGAAAAAAACGTATCAGAGACCTACACTGAAGATTCAGTTTTCTTTAGCTAAATGTAAGATCTATCCAAGCTGATAGGTATGGTCCGAAGTAAAGTATATTGCTGGATCCATCCTGATTCTGCTATAGCTGAATTTTCTAGTATAAAATGATGAAGACAAAAATGGGAATTCTGTCATGACCACACAAATGGTCTTTGAGAGTTGTTTTCTTCATTTATACACAAAACAATTAAAGGGCACTACATACAGAAAAAAAAAAATTGAGAACAATGAGAACCTACCAAAACAAAACATTCTGCTACAGGGCAATTTCCCCAATAGGTCTGACTGGGGCTTTTTAATGACTATTTCATGAAATATGAAGAGGTAAAAAATACCAAACAAACAACCAAAAAAACCCAAGAAATTAATCCTGGGGTTTGAAATTCAGATTACATTAGGAAGTTTATATACTAATGCACTAGCAACCTCTCTATACACTATTTTAATAAAGTTTTGACATCAGGTTTAGAATATGAATATTAAGTAAATATTCCAGAATTCCATTATGCATGTTGGAATTTTAATTTTAAAAAAAGGAAATACTAAATTATGCAAAGTTTATGTAAGGATCCCAGCAATACAATGACAGAAGACATGAATTTTATGCAGGTGTTACGGGGTGAAAATCTTTGATTTTGCATTAAAAAGACAGTGAGTTTGGTAGATTTTTCTGGTGTGAAAACAGAATATGCTGATCTATTTAAAACTTTATTGCTACCTTTGTAAATATAGAGTAAAATAAGACTTTCTGTTTCATAAACCAGAATGAAGATTATATGGAATTTTTGGAGCTTCTAAATATAATTACCAAGTACTATGCAGCTGCTACAGGGTTGTACACGAAACAGTGTTAAGGAGAAATAATCAAGGTATTTCCACCATGCAATAATAAGTACTACTGATTAGTTTTGTGTCTTTGTATTCAGATGCATGGCATAAGAGCCCAATATACTGCTCTTCAGTGTTCACCATACTTGTGAAAATCAGTTATCTCACATACACATAGGAATCTTTCAGCTGCAAAGAGGCAGACACTGACTGTTTGAAATACACTGCTTTTTGTCTGTGCGGAAAAGGTCTGACATAATAGATCCCATGTAACAGTACCCTACGGTACTTTTAGTAGCTCTGAGCAACAATTAGGAAAAAAACCAACAGTTTAGGGCCAGAAATGCACTAACAATATCTGTCCTATCTCTTCTTGTACAAGAACCTCAGGCTGTGCTGTTTCCTGCGTAGTTTTAGTATTGCAGGTAACTTTTTCAGACAGTGCTAATAATTATGGCAGCATGAGATCGTAATAACCTACATTTGCACTTTCAAGTGGGAACATTTTACGGTGATTCTATTCACTCTCAAAATTATAAGCCTTTGATTATTGACAGACTTTGCAGAAATAGCACTGCATTGTTATCCTAAACACAGTTCTGAGAAGATACAGAGAAGATGAGATCAAGCATATGCCTTAGACAATCTATTTTAATGCAATGTTCTTTAGGTAAATAAGATAGCAATTGTAAAAAGTATTAGAGTCCTGGACAGTAAGACTGTTTAATAATTGAGCAGAAAGGAAGAAAATAGAAGCTAGAAAACTGCTTATCAACATGTGTCAATCTCAGTGAAGATTGTCTTAATGGACAAGAAAAATCAGTCTTTGAGGTCATGTAATGAATGGCATTACTATTCTAAAATTTTTGCTAACTTTTTTTGTGTCTATGAAGAAATAAGATGAACGGCCACTACGTACTTTAAGTTTGGTCTTCCTTGCCTTTTTGGTGCAAGACTTTTCACTGCTTGATTGGAATCTGAGTTTTCTATGTATTTCTCCAGTTCCAGTACCTAGAAGACTGTAGTTTTCATTGTCAAAGAAGAGATTATCTCCAACATGAAGTACACATTAAATGCAATTGCCAAATCTATAACATCCTCCTTCTGTTCACTTTCCCAAGTTCAAACTTTTATCACAGTCTCTAATGTCTGTGATGTTCATATTGATGATACACTGCCTGTGGAGCTGCTTCAGCAGAATGCTGTAATGGTGTTATGTCACTAACGCTGCACTTTTTTCTTCCAGGAGGACCTTCTAAATGAGAAACCAAAGACAAACAGCTTTGTTTCAATCTTTCCTTTACTTCCTTTTTATGGAATACTCTCTTTCTTCTGCTCTATGGACTGTAAGTGTAAAGGATCTTGATTTCTGTTCTTTAGCACCTGACTTTGGGAGCATCCAGTCTTAAAACCAAACTCTTAGCATAATTAAAACTGGTCCTGGCTTTTATCCGTCATTTTAAGCTGCTTATGCATTTTTCAGGCCAGAAATAGTCTATTCTTCTCTGTTCAGCTTGAGATAGGCCATGATTTTAATAATCTATTCATCTTCAAGAACAACAATTTTAGAGGTATCTAGTCTAACTTACAGGCTATGACAATTTTACATAGGCTTTTACGGATGCTTGCATATTGTAGCACAACTTTACACTGCCAGCTTTCTGGTGGTTTTTTCCTTCTATTCTTCCATCTTGTTTATTGTCAAAGGAGAATTTCTTGTCACTGTCCTCTTCAATGTAGAGAAAATTCTAAACCCACAGTCGTTATGTAATTTATTCCATATTCAAAATGCTTCTTAGTGACTGGCTAACTATTTCATAGAACATTTCTGTAAAGTGCAGTAGTCAAAGAGAAGTGGTCTGATTATGGATATGCAGAAACTCAGTGGCAAGAAAAAGCCCAAAAATAGAAGATTGCTATCCACAGCTCTGCAGGCTTTGCACCACACTATATCTCTTAAAAAGATAAAAAGAGAAAGTGAAACATATTACCGATCTAATGAACATGAACCTCATATCTGCTAATTTAGACAAAGCTTCTAAAAAATTACTGTAACTCAATCCAGTGAATCTTTTTACATTTAAAGCATTATAGATGGTACCAGGATACAGTGATACTCAAACCTCTGTGTTTTCAAGTCGTCATCTGTGAAAAAGGAGGCAACTCTTACTAGGAAGTTGAAAAGGAAACAGGTTTATTAAATAAAAAGGTTATTAGCAAAAGAAGTTTTCTGGGTCCACAACGATTAGAGACTCTTTGAGCCAAAACGGCTAAAAAGCCCAAAACAAAGACCCCTCGATGCTGGGTCTTGCTTAAGGTAGCCTTAAGCAAAATCAAGATGTTAAGCAGGCCTATAATCCCAGCACCGGCTCTGCCTAGGCCAGTCCCGAGCAGGAGTGTTGCTGGGGCCAACCATCCGGCCAGCACCAAGCAGGCTAGGAGAAAGCTCAGGGTGGGCAAAGGAGCAAATTTCAGTCTGTGCTTCGAGTTTTTTCACCTCCTTGCTCCTCCCCTCTCCGCCCATCCTTTCCCATTGTCCTGCCTCTTAGGCGAGAGATGGTTGGTAGAGTCTGGGGATGAGGTAAAGTCTTTCCTCCAATGGCTCCTTGGTTTCTAGGGTGCAGTCTTTCGGGTGATGTCATTCAGGATTTTGGAGGGAAAACTCCCGCATTGAAATTCATGGTTTTCATGGAGCTTGGTGACAGGCTAATGGCTAGTGTCTAAAAATAGTCTCTTAGCCCTGGGTGAGGAGTTTTTCTCCCTGGAACACAGCTGAACTTGGAGATTTGTTCAGGGGATATTATGGGTTTCTCAAAAAATGTAGACCCAAAACCAACACTCAACATTCAAACATTAATAAACATGGACCACAAACTCTCATTAACTTTAGGAACTAATTAACAACTTAATTAACCACCAACATTATTAATATTTTAACTTGATCACTTGTCACTTCACACATGCGAAAGCCAACCTTCTGATTTCACGTTTGACAGCATCTGCTGAAACAAATTTTGTAGACTAACTTAAGAAAGCCTTTGCTTATAGTTGATGACGGAACTTAGAACCAAACCTTGGCTCCTAACCCAAGTAGCTTTTGTGAAGTACCAGTTCTTTCAAAAAAGGGTTGCCTTTGGAGGAGCTCATGGACACCCTCACGGCTGAAACAGATCCTGGTATGTCCAGCTTTGCTCTAGATGGTATCTCACTGTGGTCTTTGGAGGTAGAGGACAATGGAGAGATCAGGATGTAGTTTTTCAGGCAGAGAGAACGTCACAAATACCTGAAATCTCCCCTTTCCCCGAGGAAAAACTAAATGCAGCAGAAAAACACATGATTTCCTGCCATGTTGTCTGGCTGCAATCCCTCAGATAATATATATTACTGTAATCCTTTGTCCTCAAAGCAGTCTCTGCAAAGACAGGGAGATCTCCTGTTATCACAGGAATCACAGTTATTATCTTTGGACAGATACTGTCACTTTTACGGTTTTCTCACCTCTGTCATTGCTTCCGCAGCATGGATTGCATGTCTCCCATCAACTGGTTTCAGAATCAAACCATTTTTCGTCTGGAGTGACTGGGCTATTTTTGAGAGGAAAACGTCTTCTGGAGACCATGACAAAATAATCCAAAACCCTCTTTCTTCTAACCTCATAATCTTACTGTGGAGTCACTCTCCATGTTGAGTCACTACGACCAAGCACCTCTTTTTCCAAATCTAAAAAGTTTTCTGAACCTCATCACCTTAGAAAGGAAACTACAGTTTTTTCAGTTTTGGGATTTTTAAATTTAGATAAGCTCCCAAGTTAATCTCCAGACTGTTTCTAATCACCAGTATTATTAAAACATGTTTTATATTTAACAGTGTCAGCTAATGTAATATAATCCAGTTAATGCAAGAAATTTTCCATTAATCCTACTTTCTGAGAAGTAGGGGTGCAATTAACTATGAAGAGGAGAAGTTGGCTTTCTGAGATGTAGAAACAAGAACTGTCAGGTAAGATGAAGAAAAAAAAAGAAAAAAAAAGCATATAATGACTTATGGAAGGACACACAGAGAGCATATTGGTAGAGTGTATTGGTAAAAGTATCTGTATGTTTTCCTCTTTTTTTTTTTAACACATACCTCATGAAAATAGTATTTGTCAGCAACAAAAGTGGTTATTTTTCCTGTAGATATGCAACTCATTGCTAGGTTCACACTTATGTTTCAGTCTTGTATTTCTAACTTTCCAGCCTAGCTTATTTCCCAGAAGCAAGAAAAAAGAATACATGCTCAGAATTTACATATTGTGCTTATGAATTAGGGTAGCCGTCTTAGAAATGCTCAAGGGAGCTGGAAGACACATACAGACATAAAATGCAGTAAGAATTTTAAGCTGATATATCTGTTTTCCACTTTTATAGAGACATATTCTGCTTTCAGTTAAGACCTCTTATTAAAGAATATTCAAACATGTGAAAGCAAAGATAGAGTCTGACAGACCTTCAACAGGTGGTGGTGCGTTCATACACTACTGTCTATATCACTTTTTAATTAGCAGTCCAAATGCAGTGAACAGATTGTACAGTGTACTACATCAGCCTGGCTCCTACATTTTCTATTTACTCATATTCATGTTTAAAGGACCCTCTTCCAAGAATGATTTTTCTCCTCTCTCTATTCTCTCCAAAACCCAGGCCATCAAGTAAATACCATTTCATATGCTGGTAGCTGCTGGCTTTACCAGGTAGCTGAAAAGACACTCAAGTCTACCGTTTAATGCGTTTTTCTATACTTGGGATGAGAAACCAAATTGCTAATAGCAAAAATGCCTTAGTCATTAGCTGAAAGTAAGTTTTAAAAGCATTCAATTACACAACCAGTGGGAAATTTCTGACTTTATTATCATCTTCTGAATTTGTATTAGAAGTACCTAAGTACTAAAATCCTAGCAGACAAAGGGCTTGCTTTCTTATATAGATTTAACTTGACATTCTTCCTAGTGTTGAAGTGAAAAAACCAGGGAAAAGAATTTCATTTCTAGTCAAGATACTGAGAGTAAATCTTACTTGGTTCTGAATTCAATATCAAAACAAACAAAAAAGTGTCTGTGTTGTTGCACATTTCTGACTTGCTTAAAAATGAATGGGTTGATGTGCTTGCTTTTGCATAGAACAGAAGGGCAAATATTCCTCGAAAGCACTTTTTCCTCCTCAAACTACTTTTTCTTGGTGAAAACAGAAAGGTTAATTGCGTTATCCTTTGCTATTATACAGTAAAAATTTCTAAAGCACTCAACAGCCAATTTTTGCCTAACAGATTTATAGTTTGATTTATGATATATTGGAACATTTGTAGCTGAGAAGTTCAGAATACACATTTTGAAAATCTTTTCAGAAGACTACTTTTATTATGGTTATGCCTTTTAACTTCATTTTTTAAGGTGATTTGACTTACTTAAATCTTGTAAGAATTTTAAAAGAAAAATCAAATTAGATATGTTAAGGGATAGAACAGTCAGATTGAGTAATTCCATTTCTCTCCCTAATCCTCAACAGATTTTCAGACTTGCAGCATCTCATTAGGTCTGCAAATTGGCTGACTAGAGTTTGAAAATTAGATTATGATTTTAAGATATATCCCTTTATTACCTTCTATGGAACCACATTCCCCTAGAGAAACTCATGAAGGATTTATGAATTATAAGAGTAGTGGTCCCTCTGTATTTCTGATCTAAGGGAGAACATTTAGGCTGCTCTTTCTTCTTCAGGGTCCATTGCTTTCAGTGAGAACTGCCTGTTCAGAACTAAATACAAATGTCACCCATTTCTAGGCCCGAGTTTCATCCTCATTTAAAGTTACATCCCTTGGGCTTACTGGTAACAGCATCAATAAAGTGAATCCAGTTATCCCTAACTAATTAGCTGTTAAACAGCCTTCTCAGTAGAATCGAACTTTGCAAACCCAGTTCTACAAAAATACTTCGTAATCATTTTTCACATATACTGTATCCCTTTACCCAATTTGTGACAAAAAAGAATCGACAGACTTGTTGTGACGGGGTCTGCGATGGGAAGCCGCGGCCTTCCTGAAGCGTCCCCAGCCAGGAGCTGCTCGGCAGGGCAGGCACACACGAAACACACACACACACACACGCTGGATAGCTGTGTACGCGGAGTCGGTAGCAAGAAGCAGGGAAGGGTCTTTGTCGAGAGGTTCTGCAGGGGAAGTTTATTCCATCCACGCGAACAGGTTCCAGGGACAAAGACCAACCAGCAACGGAGGGTACAGGGTTTATAGGAGGTATATACGGGGGGCGGAGCCTGCATTGGGGACCAATCATCTGAGGGTATGGGGCGGAGTCAAGGTAAATGAACCAATGGGAAGATAACAAGGGAGGGAGTAAGGGCCACGAACCAATGGGGCGTTGAGGAAGGGAGAACATTCTGGAACAGAGATCTAGCTGTAAAAGGGGCAGGGGGCCAATGGGGAACAAGAGATTACGGTCCATTAGAATAATATTGAAGATCTGGGTATAGGGTAGGCCTTTTGCCCACCCTAACTAAGGGAGAGAGCCCAAGGCTCCTTCCTCCAAGGGGCTGTTGTGGTTCCTGTGCCCTCAGCCTCCACACAGACTCTTTTTATTTGCTGTGAAGGATGCAAATGTGTCAAAACATCCGTAAGAGAGAATATCTCACTCTAGTATCACTAATTCAGTCAAACATAAGAGTAAATCTGTTTGGTTTAGATGCCAGGAACAAAGATTTTTTCAAAACTGCTATGATAGTCTTATAAATAATTGTAGTCTTATAAATAATATCTGCATAAACCAGTATTTCAGAACTTCATGTTACCTACTAATGTCACATTTCTATGCTTTCCCTCTTGTTTACCATGGTGTTTACTTTCCAAAGGATGTAGGAATTGTTCTGTGTTTCCAGGAAGGCATGAACTATGTTCAAGACAGTTGACAATGATTGTACACATGGCCAACAATCACAAAACTATCATAAAAAAAATGCAAGTACCAATTGTCACCCTAACAACTGATATTGTAAACTTCCATTTCATGTGTGGCCACATTTGATCTTTCCAGTGTCGTTCCAGTGAGCAAGAAAGGCTTATGCTGTATTACATTCAGAGAGTTGGCAAGCACATATTTGGTGCTTTGTAGAGTCGGGTAGTTGGAAATGGGGAAAGATGGTTAGGTTTTGTGACAGAAAGGGACTCAAAATGGCACCAAAAGAAGTGTCACCGTACCTCCAAAAAGCACATATAAAGCGCTTTGATTCAAAACTGGAGAAGTAGGTCCCCTGGATATGAGATACATCTAAAAGGTGAGGTCCTCTGAAACTGAGCTTCAGGAATCCCCTGAGGCTACAAAGATGCAAAGCAGATTGCGAGGGTGCTTGCACTTCAGTCTTGTAGCAAAGGAAGATAGAAACAACTGTGCTAGCAGCTCAGCAACTACCCCAACGAGCTGTTTGAAAAGCCAGCCAAAAACTGCATGATTCATAAATACAGCATTCTTCCCGAGATATCTTAAAAAAACCCCCAAATACTGGTGACTGGAAGAAATATCTTATGAGATAGCAGCACTCCATACTAGTGTTTAGAGACTGTAGAGACAAATTTATGAATCCCTATGACTTAGGATATTGTACAACTAAAGTTGGGATTTTTGTACACTAAAGAGGGATTTTTGAAAATATGTCCAGTGGGATTCCAGGACCAAGATGTTTTATTAAACATCTTTATGAGTCTATTTACATGTCTAGGCAGGAGGGTTCTTTGTTAGCTGTTGTAATCAGGCCACTGTAGTTGCACTGCACTGTATACACTCACTGGTGAAATCTCTGGGAAATTAACTTCAAACAGAGAGAAGGTATTAAATCTATACACAGAGTAAGGGCTAGAAATTGTTCAATCTTCTCATTTGTAATATATGTAATTAATAATTTCTGAGTTCTGATAAAAACATTTAGAACTATGCATATAAGAAAGCAAAGCTACTGCAACAGCACTTAGTGAACTTTTACAAATCAGATGAAAATAAGTGCCGTGTCTTTGAGGCAGGTAAGTCTAAAATCAGAGTGCAGTTTCTTTAGAATATTGAATGAGCAAAATAAAGTTACGGGGGAGAGGAATAATTAATTAATTGGATAATTCCATCAATTGACTTCTGCTGTCCTATAAATCCTCTGTGTAAATTGCCATTTAAAAAATGTTGTTTAGGCTGAATGTTTTTCACACCTCAGTACAGACATTATGTGATCTTCCTGCATGTTGTCATTACATTAAAAAGCAGGGATTAAATGTATTGCACCAATTGCAGGCGAGTTCTTTGCTTCAGTCAAAGTGAGCACACCTTCTCATTGATCATTTACTATGCTAATGTAGAGTCAAATGTAAACAGAAGGTACAAATCTGGTATTCTTCCTTACAATTCAGCTTTGTAAAAGCAAGTGCAGATGATGAAAAGAATCAGGAGGGTAACCTTTGCTAAAAGAGGGTTCCAAGCCACATAACAAAGCTCGAGTGTGGAGAATCTATTACAGCTTCCTGGGGTGACAGAGTATTCTTGAAGGGACTGTGGGGAAGGACGAGTCCTGCCTGTCCTGCCTCTTGACAGAGGAAATAAATCACCCTGCACACTGGAGGATACCTTTCCAGGCTGCATGCTGGGAACTTCATTACACAAGCTGTGCCACATATTACTATGCATATTGCCGCTGATTGGACATAGCCTCAAACCCGTAGCCTATTTCTGTCATAGTCTTAGGGGGAAGGAATCTGTTTTCTGCTTAAACAGATACTGACTTGGAAAGGATAGGGGAAGGAAAACACACTGAGCAGCCAAGAGTTCTCAGTGGAAAAAGATCCCCTTGACTAATGATATGTCTAATCTACAGTAACCCTGCCTCATGGTGCATGAAATACAGTCATATTGTCATGGTTTTCATATCCTCTTTGATCTTAATGCAATTGTTGTCAAAGTGAACAGCTACTTACAGCAATCCTGGCTTCATTAGGAAGATAGAAAGTCCTTCCTCCAAGAGAGCTTTCTAATTTGTCCTTTTTTTCATATTTCTGTAAGTTTATAGAACTTCTGCATGCCTGTCAATAACTACAGTAACGTATTAAAATACATTTGCCAACAAAGAGTTCATTAGCATTATGTGTGCTTCTAAGATATTTTTCTAATACTAATATAACTTGGAGGTGTTGAGTTAAATTTCACCATGTACATGGGGGTGAAGCTGAGACAGGAATATGTGACTGTGATTTACATGTTGAAAAGAGGGAAAGGCTGCCAAACAACCAACCAACACAAGGAGATAAAGAGATGTTTCCTTGTGATACCTGCCCTTTAAGGCATCCACTCACCTGCCGCAACAGACTAAGTTGAAAAATATGAGGAAGCTCTCAATTCCAGCTGCCTTTGTAACCCTTTTCCTAAAGGTTACTCCCTTGCCAAAACCAAAGTGTCTCATGAAAGGCAGCACTGACCAGCCAGTATACCTCCCCTTCTGATGTGCCTCCTCACTTAGACACTAAACACCAGCCAACACCTCTACTTGCATCTTTGCCCACCATCCCACCCTCCTGCTTCCCAACTCAAATTAGAGATGATTTTACTAATGGACAATTTTTACCTCTTATTAAGTGCCCAACAATTTTGGTCCACTCTGTTAATGAAAAGAGCTGTAAATGGTTGTTACTTATCAATGGGTTGGAATCACAGTGGTTGCTATAGTGTCATCTGTATAGCCACAAGGTAAAAATAATGAACTAAAGGAAAAAAAAATAAGCAGGCATCCTGTGGACTGAACACAAATATATTAGAGGCGAAATTTCACTAATTCAAGATACGTTTGGAAGAGAATGGTGAAAAAACATAAACAGTAAATAAACTGTGACATTTGTTCCATGATAAAAGTAAATCATGCTCTTTTTTTCCTGTAATAGAGATGCTTCTACTGAAAAGGCCCTTATTATCTCAATACAAGTTGTTCCAGTGTGACAGGTGTTAAATATGTACCTGTACATGTATATGTATATGTTACAGTGTGTAATATATGTACACATATTTTCGAAGATTCTTTGCTGTCAGAACTAATTTTGACAAAAAAATTCCCTTCTACAGCAAATGTATGGATAAATAGGGTTCTGTCGTACACAATCCCTGGAGTAAAATTTACCATATCTTGCAGCAGAGTAAGAATTTAAATAAAATACTGTTAAGGTTTTCTTTTACTGCACAGAAAAATAATCTTAAATTATTTTAAGTTTTGTGTGGGACTCCTGCAAATAAGGAAAATGGCCCAGATACGTCAAATACAGCATAATTGTTCCTTCCTCCTAAGAAGGTTATAGTAATTGTGCCTACCATGGCTTTGATGAAGCTTTTGGTAAATACCAGAGAAATCTGCAATGTAGTGGGAGGCTTTTGGGATATTACCATGATATCCTAGTTCGTGTTAGGAATCTCTGCATTAAAATAGTTCAAGTCTGTCAATAGAAATTAAAAAATCAAATCTAGAAAAATTATTTATATCACTAATACAAGGTTGACTCATAAATCATGCACATTTGCAAGGGGATTGCTGCAATCTTGTCTGCTAGAGAGAGGGTGGAGCTCTAAGTGTCATTAACTATATCATGTAAAAACTTCCTCTGTGCTAAGTCATCACAGAATAATAGTAGCTAAAAACACATAAACTGATTTGCATCCTCTGCTTGAGAGGAAGAATTAATTAGGCTAGCCTTATTGCAGTTTGTTAAACGGAATGGTTTTTCAGCAGAAATGTTACATTTCTTATTGTTGCCTTTACTAAAGGTATCTGTTCTAAGATAATTCTCTATTTCTAATAAGTATGGAGTATTTCGAACATCTGAGTATCCCAGGTGCTATTACAAAGTTCCACCCAAAGTGTTCCTCATTTTACTGGTGTCTGTGGATGCATGTCTCGCGTTATTTACTAGACTAAGCAAGACCTGGATTCTGCTGTATGCTCTTTCCTCGTCAGCATCAAAAGATAGATGTTCTAAGAAGCCTCTTCTGTGTCACACAATATTCCACCCATTGCTGTCTACCTCTCAAGAAGATAGTCATCCTCTTCTGATATGAATTAAGTAAGGAAAACAGCTGAGCACAGGTAATTCCACCTATCTAGAAATGAACCTTAAGTGCTAGAAAAGGTGATTTCTGTTAACTTTCTCTGACTGCCACAAAGTGGAAAGTCTTTAGATTCAAAAAGTGATATTTTTTTCACTGGTTTGTCATAATTCCCAGCCACATGTGTATCCATAGAACAGAGATGCAGACTCATCTCTTTAGCTTAACAAACATCTGAACTAGAGGTTCTGAAGGAACATTTATTGATGCAAATTAATTAACTACAAACATGCTCGAATTGTGCTTACTTGTTCTAAACCTGTATATAGACACTAGCTCACACAGGCACAGTTTTCCACATGCACCAACTCTTCAAATATGACCCCTGTTCAAGTCTTTGAGTTCCACGTTTCTGTTCTACTGGTATGTTCACCGAAACAGAACTAACAGAAGTAATAACAAATTTTAAATTAAAAATAAGCTGTGCAAGAGAAGGATAAAGAGAAGAATAAAAGCTATAGAGAAGCTGTAAACAAAATACAAATTAATAAAAGAAATATTCCTTCCCAAATAGCAATGAATCATGTTGTGCTATCACAAAAAAATGACTCCGTGTGGTTTAATGTTGATCTCTCATGACTCAGCCATGAAATTGTGACAGTAACACAGTTGATTCTGAGCCCTGAATCACAAGAACAAACAACAATGCAAACTTTATGCAAGAATCCAACTACAAAGTGAATTTAAGAAAAATATATTGTACTCGTAAAAATAAGTATTTGCAAGTCAATTCCATATGTATATGCAAACAGTGCTCTGTCAGCCTTAAATTTAAGGTTAACCTTAAATGAATTTATTCTAAATTCCCAAGAATATATTTTCTTCACGAAACTTCTGCAGAAGTGTCATGATTCTTTTTGGTGGCACTCATCACTATATATTCAAACCTATTGTGTGACCTTTATTTGTCATTGTAGAAAATAACAAACACTATGCTGTCTTCAATTTCAAAGTGATTCTTGCACAAAGTATTGCAAGTGTAGTATAAATAAAGTAGAGCAAATTGCATAATCTTAGTAGATTTGGTGTATCACGACTTTCTCAGTGCTTTGGAGAAAAACTGCAGACTGATTTTTTTCTTTAAGAAATGTATCATGTCACATTTTGTAAGAGCAAGTATTTTCTTCAGTCCAGCATAAGTCAGTTAATACTAATTTGTCAAAGAAGGAAATGTTTTCAGCTTTACGTTGAGGTAACAAAGAAGGCAAGGCAAACAATCATGAAGAGCTTTGTTACAACGTGTGAGAAAGAGGGGCGTAATATGCTACAAATACCATTGCAGATAATATTTTGCAGAAGGTAAACGAGTTTTTGAGAGTTTGTTTTACTGAAAAATAACAATGCTTATATGTGCCAGAAGCTAAATATACATGACTCAGCTGGAATAATCATAGTTTTAGAATTGTCCTTTCTACACAGAGGTATGGATGGAATACCGTTCCAGTTGGAAGGTAATTTTGAAGGTCTGTACTCCAATCCCCTGCTCGAGGTATCATAAGTAGTAGATCAGCTTGACTGTGAATTTCCCCAGTTGCGTCTTGAAAATTCAAAGGACAAAAATTCCTCAGGCTCTCTGGGTTACCCTGTCAATACGGCACTACTTCCCCATGAAGAAGTTCTTCCTGATGTCCGGTATGAATATCTCAGACTACGATTTTTGTGTCATTTCAACAAGTTAGTTTTGTACTACCTAGCTGAGTTGAAAATGTCTGTGAAACAGCATTTTGCATGAATAGTTTTCTGGGACAATTAGACCATCCCTTTGCATCCTTTCCACCAGACTAAACAAGCCCAGCTCAGCGTCCCACCAAGAAATCTTCCCAGGAATTGAGGAAAGGACGTCTGCTTTTGGGCCCACCACTCCTCCTCATTCTGTATGGTCTACAAACTTACTAACGATGCACTCTGTCATCAAGCACAACTAATCATTCTTAAGAAGACCTCTTGAATACTGTCTTTTTTTCTGTCTGCTAGATGGATATCAGTCCATTGCTATGATTCATACCGGACAGTCTAGCAATTTTTAAATTCACCTATGTCTTTTTATCAATTTTCCTTTTACAAATGAATGCTTTGGGAGGTGATGTACAGGTAGAGATCATCCAGTACTTTCCACTTTATTCATACAGCTACTTGATTGCAGAAGGCCATCAGATTGAATTAGCACAATTTGTCCTTGTTAAATGCATGCCGACTATCCCTGATTACTTTTCTTGTATATCACATTCTTGGAAATTATTTTAAGAGGACATGCTTGTTCTCAGAGGTCTGAGGTGAGGCTCCCTTCCTCTACTCTATTTCTAGAGACAGAAGTTAACACTAACTTTTTCACTGAGAACTTCATTTAACCACCATGGTGAATCCCAGCTGGCCCCATGGATTACAAAGTATGCAACTGGTGTAAGCAGCTCCTAAACCTTTATTGCCCTAGTGCTGCCTGCCCTTTCCTTCTGAACTGTGCTAGTGTGTGCAAAGGGGAAGAAGAACATGTTGACCGCAAAGACAGTGCAAATAAAGGCAGCAAAGGAGGAAAACTATCGTGGTGCATAAAAAGTGAAAGGAAGAACATAGTTTTGGAGGTCTAAAAACTTACAGCTTGTTTACTCTTTTTATTGCATTTTGTTTGACTTTGCATTTATAATGACCAAGAGCAAATTTATAAATACTACATTTGAAAAACTTGGTCCGGTCTCTTTCACAAATTTATACACACTAAAGATGAAGCATTCTATGCATATGTTTTAAATTGTTTTACTCACCTATGAATGACAGCTCAGGAAAGACTAAGGAGTTATCTTTGAAAGCTGCTCAAAGAGCCCTTCCTTGCATTTTCCATTACATTTAGGCATATTGACTCCCTTCTGTTTTTAACTGAAAACATTTGCTATCTCACAAGTACTAAGCACCCGATATTAACAAAAAATGGGGAAAGGAATTAAATTAATGGAGTATTGTGTGACTGTTTTTTTGTTAAAAACAGAATTAATTTAATTTTCTCAGCATGACACAAATGTATTGTCATTGTCTAAGACAGCTTTCTCAGTTTTGGCTAATAGAGTAAAGAAAATCTTCTGGTGACATTTTTCCTAGAACTAAATGGTAGTGTAACTAAACCCCCACAATATACTGGGAAATACTGACATTTACAAAATCCTCTGATAAATATTACTCAAGTGTACCATCGAGATAGAATATTTCATTAAAACATTATAGGAGTATTTCCTTTACATATGTAAGATGTAACAAATGTCATTCTCTTTGTACAGTTTGAGTGCTGAACTACATGAAGGAAAGGTGTTAAATGTTATTTTGATTGTGCTGAAAATCTATTTCACTACCTATATGAGCAGTCTGTAACTCATGGACAAAAGCTTCTATCCATGAAAGAGAGAGGTCTCTAGGACAAAAAAAAACAAACCTGAAAAACCCAACAAAAAATCCCACACAACCCTCCTTTCCCCCCCAATAAAACAAAAAAACCCCAATCCCTTAAGTCTAATCAATAAAAAAAAAGAGAGTAAAATAAGTAGTCATTAAAATACATTAGGCCTCAGAGTTGGAGCATGTACCCAGTGGATTCTACCTCTGTAACTGCAAAAAAAAAAAGTCTGAGATACATGTCATACATTCACTTTTGATCTACCCATTAACAGTCTCATGCCTTTACCTTGGTGGTGCAGTCCCAAGAAAACTCATTTCTCTTAGTACTGACTCTTGCAACACTCATCCAGAGTGTTGACTGGAATTTCTTCACGAGTAAATTGACATGGTGTTGCGATCCAATTGTTATTAAGGTTCTTGGGAAATTCCTCTGCCCCAGTTAAGGTGCAAACGAGACCATATGCCAGTGACAATAGTAAAGGTTTTATTTGATTTATTTGATTTGATTTATTTTATGAGAGAAAGAAAGAAAGAGGTAGAAAATAGGTGGGGGGGACAAAGAGTGACAGAGACAGAATAAAAGGAGTATCAGCGCTCCGTGGGTCCCACTGGTGCCTCGATGATCCTCTTCAGCAGGTCCTGGTGGTGTAGGTCCCCCCAACGAAAAGTAGAATCCGATGGGTAGATATGCTCAGGCCAGGTAGGCATGTCCGGCCATGGCCCCCTGGGGGAGTGGGGCAGTATCCCTCAGCAGACTCTGGGTCTGTTGCATCATGTGCAGTTTTGTGGGGTCAAGCTCCTCACGTGAATGTCCGGTGGATGTGGTCTGTGGGGCTGGAGGTTTCCACAGCTGGGCCAGTCTGTGTAATCAGAGGATGGGTGTTTATTGCCTCTCACCAGAGGTTACAGCATGCACCCAAACCTCCTTTCACCCCCTTGGGTGGGGGAGGAGTCTGGTTTCTCTCCCCCCACCCCAAACTCAACCGGGGACATGCACACCTTTCCCTCAGCCTGAGATGATTGAACAATGCGTTTCCCTTTATCTAATCAGCAGTTCGAGTTTCAGTTCAAAGTCCCACTCCTCAGGGAAGCTTCTTCAGTTGTAGCCCTTACAATGAGCAAAACTTTATATCAGTGTTTGAGGCATGAAGTATTTTCAGTCTCTGACACATGGCTAGAGAAGTTCTCACTTCACCATATCTGGTGATCTGATTTCAGCTGTGGTTATCCCCATTGCTGGCACTCTCTACAGCCCTTCTTCCTTCTAACACACATCCAGTGGTCTCAATATTTGTCAGCTATGATCCAATATGCTAAAAGAAAGGCACATCACCTCTCAAGACGTTAACCCCCCCAGGCATGAGAAACAATGGCACAAAAAAAGTTGTTACTTTAATTCTAAGATAATCAGTTTGACTTCTGTTCAGCTCCTGTGTTCTTCCTAAAATAGTCCAGAAGAGGAAAAGAAAGGATCCTACCAACTAAATGCTTTTACAACTCTGTGCGGACTGCTTGGAGATGTACAAAAGTATCCATCCCAGAAAATCCCACACTTGGCGTTGACTTGAAAAGTAATAGTTTGGGAGGATTACAGTAGCCACCGTTTTTGGACATAATCTGTTTTACACTGAAATTGTTCTAGCTCAGACCCTCAAAACTTTCCCCCCCTCCTACCCAGCCCACTCTCCCCGCCCCGAAAAAGTGTGACAAAACAGTGACAGTAAAAAAATGACTGGTGCTGATGCCTAAAGATTTTTGCTTTTTATATATATGTAGCTTATAGATTTTAACATATAGCTGTATAGTTTCTAACACTTTGTCGCTTTAGCATAGTAGCTGCACTTTCTCACATATTTTGCTACCTTCTTGGAATTCTGTTTAGTCTTGCTTTTTAGTCTAGCAAGGACACTTTGTTTAGCACCACACATTATAGACGTAATAAAATGTATGGCTAAAAGACTGGGGGGGCTCCAATGGCGCAGAACCTGGGGGAAATTACATAACAACTGCTCTTCTAATTGGACAGCATTTCTTGGATATACTAATTAATTAACCTTATAAAAATTGTACAAATCTGATTCCATATGTGCCCATAGCCATGGGGGCACCTAGAAGCTTCCATTAAAGACCTGCTTTTTATATTATCTATATTAATATTACCTGAAAAATGTTTTTTCGTTCTCGATTTAGGCAACAGTGCCTTCCTGGGTTGAAATTATTATTATTATTATTATTATTATTATTATTATTATTGTTGTTGTTGTTGTTGTTGTTGTTGTTGTTGTTGTTGTTGTTGTTGTTGTTGTTGTTGTTGTTGTTGTTGTTGTTGTTGTTGTTGTTGTTGTTGTTGTTGTTGTTGTTGTTGTTGTTGTTGTTGTTGTTGTTGTTGTTGTTGTTGTTGTTGTTGTTGTTGTTGTTGTTGTTGTTGTTGTTGTTGTTGTTGTTGTTGTTGTTGTTGTTGTTGTTGTTGTTGTTGTTGTTGTTGTTGTTGTTGTTGTTGTTGTTGTTGTTGTTGTTGTTGTTGTTGTTGTTGTTGTTGTTGTTGTTGTTGTTGTTGTTGTTGTTGTTGTTGTTGTTGTTGTTGTTGTTGTTGTTGTTGTTGTTGTTGTTGTTGTTGTTGTTGTTGTTGTTGTTGTTGTTGTTGTTGTTGTTGTTGTTGTTGTTGTTGTTGTTGTTGTTGTTGTTGTTGTTGTTGTTGTTGTTGTTGTTGTTGTTGTTGTTGTTGTTGTTGTTGTTGTTGTTGTTGTTGTTGTTGTTGTTGTTGTTGTTGTTGTTGTTGTTGTTGTTGTTGTTGTTGTTGTTGTTGTTGTTGTTGTTGTTGTTGTTGTTGTTGTTGTTGTTGTTGTTATTATTATGATGATTATTACTTACAATATAGCATATAATGATTAATAAATAATTTTTATTCAGAGCCTTGTGATAATATTTCTGCACATCATGGCCGGATCTGTTAGTAAATATATTTATTTCATTTTTCACCTCAGCAATTAATACTGCTCCAATTCTTCCTAAATAGAGTAATAGCCTATACAGATTTAATCACTTTCAGTTGCTGTGACTGATCTCATAATTAAGCAGGAGGTGACCAAATTTTAAATGTGAGTTAATAATTAAAGGTTACTGTTATAAAAAAATGACTGTGTCATCTCATAGGTACAAAATTTTTTGATTTTTATAATAAAGAGTACCTTCTGGATCTGACTTTCAGTAATGATTTTCATGTATGACTGCAAGGTGACACAAAATGATCCATCATTTGCTGCATTTCTGACAGCTGACTGTAAAAGAAGATTAGGAAGAGTTTAAGGCTACCATATCAAGTAAAAGACATTTGTTAAGATTCTCGGATAGTCTGATAGGCTACAGTATCTGTGACATGCTTTGCATCCATATTCTTTGTTTCTAATAGCATTATTCTTGGTATCAAAAACAAAGCATCAAAAGGCAGCTTTTTGTTAGATACATGCAGCCACAAATTCTTTTTTTTTCTGAGAAAGTCACAAAGCTTTAGTAAATTCAGCTACAATGAGCCAGTCACTATATTTCATTGTAAATTAACCTTGCAGTATACACTATCACACTTCAAAGTTGCCCAAAAATTATTTCCTGCTAAAATGAATACATAAACATTTTAGAGAGAGTTACTTTAACAAAAGTCGTAAGTATGATTTCAGAGAGAACACTACGCACCAGCAAGAGGAACTAATCTCCTGATTCCTGTATTGATGCAGGGATCCACTAAACCATTACCTAAGAAAGTATTGTAAGAATGAATAAATCAGTTGGTGTTCAGTAATGTTTTCCTGCCTTAGGATCTCTTTGAACATCAGGTAACTGGAAAATTCTCTTAAATAACATTGGATAGTTCCTTAAATCAGTTGCCTTCACAGATGCTCTCCAGATTTATATCAGGTAAACATTGGCCCTAAGGTTAAATTACTATGGTAGCTTAGAATAAAGCATGGAAGCACACACTTTTTGCTGCAAGTGTAACATTTCAATGTTCTTTTTTTTGGGAAATATATGAACAGGTAAGCCACCGACAATTTTTTGACCATAAGAATGAGTGTGCCTTCACAATCAAAGTTAAGGACCTCATTTTTCACTGTTCTACTCAGGAATATTGTTCATACCTTAGTACATCACATCAAAATTACCAGCAGTGATTCAGTATCTATTACCTCAAACCTTCCAGGCAAAGTGAAAAAATAAAGAAATCCATTGGTAATCACCAGAAGAGTCACGTGAAAGTAACAAGACTAATTACCATATCAATATTTAAGCAAAGAGTTTTATAGCAGAACTGGATATCATTCCAACATTTTTTTCAAGACGTCAGTTCCCCCACAAATGCATTCTTGTTTGCTGTATGTAAGCCTCACTCATCAGAGCTGAGCAGACTTTCAGATTTCGAACCATTGCTATGACCAGAGAACAGCCATAAAGCACTTTGGCAATGGCAAAACAAAACCTCCACATGCTGCTTTCATATTCCTCAAGGATATTCTTCAGGGTCTCCTTTTACAGCTGAAAGTCTGTCCAGTATTTTACAACTAATGAATTGGAAATTCTAGCTTGGATGCAGCTCCAGAATTTATTAGCCAGCGGTGGATCATTGGCCTTGAGCTCCAGAGAAAAGTTTTGGAGAGGGGCAAGTTTAGTGAAAGAGGTTCAGAAATCCCAACCCTAAGATGGGATGGAAACTGGACCTCTACCAGATTGCATTCCCAAAGCTTGCTGCACTGTCTGTCCATGGCGTTCAGAGCAGGCTCTCTGAGGATCGCACAGCATACTTGAGCCAGCACTGTGCTGGAGAGCTTTATACCTGTTAGAATATAAAGTACTTCCAGATTTAATTTTGGAGGAACATGCTAAAATCCAACTAGGGATTCTTTTTCTTAAGGAAAGTAAGTGTTGCTTGGGATGAACTCTTCTAGGTAAAGCAGGAGGCTGAAGGGACCCATCTGTCTATTGACAATGAAAGAGTTTCTTCTTATTTCCATGCTCTTATTCCTATCCCTGAAATGACTTGGATTTTTTCCCTCCTAATATATAAAAAACATTCAAAAGTTGTACAGTGCTGTGTGAAGAACAACTGCTTTGTGCTGAAGTATGCTGGAATCTTTAACTTTCTAGAACCAATTATCTTTCTGCCACAGTACTGCATAAAAGCACTAAAATGACCACTTCATGAGAATAAGTGGACGACTACATTATTTACTTTAAATAGGTAAGAAAGAAATTTCCTCAAAATGAGGAGCAGGTACTTATTAGCTCAAGTGTACTTAAAATGGTCAGCAACAGAATTACTTCCTTCCACTGATATTGTAGCAAAATATCCAGATGTTGTCTTTACAAATCAAGGCATAAAAGACTACGGAAGGGATTTGATAAAACAAGATAGTTCCCTCAGTGCTTTATAATCTGGGATTACGAAACGTCACTTGGAAATATTCTAGGAACAAGGACAGATAGAGTGTTTGGTGAAAATCTAAAATCTGATGTGAAACAATCTACATTGTCAATGACCCGATGAATTTTTTTCATTACAACCTGGAGGGAAAGGAGAGATTAACAAAATGAAGAAAGGGAATATAATTTCCTGAGTGAAACTCCCAGAGCACTAGTTAGCAAATATGACTTTGTCTCCAAAAAACTCTCAGTCTGGAATCTCAGAGTTTTTGCAGACTTTTTTTGCCAAGCTTTATGAGTTTGTCAGCAGGAAGCAGCATACAGATCCAAGCACTTTAGGACTTTTAAAAAGATGTAAAAACGTTCTCATAACTGGATGCCCAATTTGTAATTTGGCAACTATTTATTTCTGTCTCACATCTTCTTGGATCATAAAATCTTCCAGGTCATTACTGTGAAAAGCATGGTGGAGTCCTTTGCCAAATGCATGATAACTTGGTCAACAGAAAGCACAAGGCAGTTAAGCATTTCTACAGCTTTAGAAACCGACAAGTTTAACTCTTAAATAATGCCTAAAATGGTAGGGCTGGCATTATGGTTTTCCAAAAGACCATATTTCTCTATTATCTCTACCCTCTTATTCAATATTTACTGGTATCCAATCCAACTCTGGAAGTGTTGCTAAAACTGTAGGTGTGGGCCTGACCCAATTGGCTCAAAATTCCTCTTTTTTTTCAAACATTTGACGTGTATTTATCTGGATTTATAATCTCACAGTTCACTGTTCCTGGCTGTGTCACCCAGTTTTCCTACCTCATGCTCATATGTAAGGGCAGGCCTGCAAAGAGAAATAAATCGTTCAGAAACCAGTCTGCAAAAATGTTTTGCTTTGGAAATGAGATGCACAGTGTAGATGTAAGTATGTTAGGAGTTATAACATGAGGAAAAGCTTATATTTAGGTAACATGTCATTGAAAAAAAAACCTGGAACATGCACGTAGAAGACATGAACCTGGGATTCTAAATAAAAGTTTCAAGAGAATTTAAAAAATCTTTGCTCAGTAATTAACGTGACAGAATTCAGAGAACCCACAAAATAAATATAAAATAAATGCTAAGATTTCTGCTATTAATTTGTATGTTGTGTTTCATATAAACACATTTTTTGTGTATCACTGATCTGGTGAACTGGCAGAAATGTCCTGAAGGAATTTGAGGTCCCAATACAGAGACAGAAACTTCACAGCCTCTTCCATCTGTTAACAGGAATTATTTCAAGTGTCCTATAGAGATGTCATCAGAGATGATTTGCCCAATGAAAGACATTCCTCCAAGTTCCTGGAGAGCTGCATCATATGTTCAATGGCTTCAAGAAAGTAGCAGTAAGTAGATATTTTTCCCTGGCAAAACACTGTTTTCACACACCACAGTGGCTTGGGCAGTAACAGAATAATCTAAGAGACCACAAATCTGTGCTCATAAGAAACATGCCTGATTTTTTCCCAACTACCACCATGGACACAGGCTTTATTTCACATGGTAAGCAAATTATATTTGAGCAGGCTTAAGTCATATTCTTGAAGATTTCAAATTGGCAAGACATTATTAATAGTAGAGGTTTGTCTTGGTTTGAAAGACAGGTGTCTGCTAAGGATGGCAGGAGCGCCCCCCTGGAACGGGAGATGCAACCCCCTTCCCTCTGAATTATAATAATTTTGAAATTAAGGGCCTTTCAGGCAAAGATATGAGGACTAGGAATAGCAGTTCTTTACTAATATATATATATATATATATGTATAACAAGGCAAACAAACAACAGTAACTATAACAGTGACACCAAACAGACCCAGAGCCCAGTGACCCCTCTCAGCTGTCGGGCCCTTTCCCCTCGGTGCAGT